>JTLS01000719.1:0-14555 GCA_000826855.1 Basidioascus undulatus
GTCTCGTAATCAACCATTGCCCCCACAAGCCCCGGGTAGCCCCCGTTGCGGTCTGCTTCGCTCTGCCGGATCCTGACACCCCGCAACACTGGTCAGATGTGGGATCCGTCTTCGCTGATAACCGCTGGGATGGACTTTTTGTAATTCTCCCTCGTGAACTCTTTAACTACACTGCAGACAATAGGATTAAGGGTGCTATCACGATAACAGGCTTTTTGAGGTCTGGGCTTTGTCGTCGGCACTGTCGCAAATAATCCACACTCAACCCCAATCCCGACGCACCGATCGCGCCTTGCCGCTCGAGTAAACATGTAAACAATGCGGCCAAGTTACATTGAAGAGTGTGCTCTCGACGCTCAGACTGTGTTCCTGAAGCTCGGTTATCGACACAAAAAAAGACAAACGCGTCGGGCCAAGGAGAAGTCCGTCACGGAAATGACGTAACCTGGAAGCACTGCCTCCTCGCACCGCATCTTTCGTGCTCTTGCCTTGCCACTTTCTTGCTTCTTGTCCTCATCACCACATACTCAACGTCCTTCAGTCGACCCCACCGCTTCCCCTCACTCACATCTTTCGGCATATATCGAAAAACCTCTCGTCATGCCCGACAACAGCTCCGACGCAGTGGAGGGTATCTTGCTAGCTCTCATCGCCATTTTCGTCCCCCCGCTGCCAGTCTTCATCAAAGTGCGCGTTCCCTTACACCTTCGTTTCCTGACATTGGCTGAACTCGAGGCGCTACAGAGACGCTGCGGAGGGCACTTCTGGCTCAATATTTTGCTTTGGATCTTCGGGTGGGTAAGGCACAATCACCTCTCTTCCATCATCCCCATCCTTGCGCGCACTGACGCCGATTCTCACGGTTTCCAGATCCCAGCCGTCATTCACGCCTGGTACATCATCTTCGCCACACCCCACCGCTCCCGTCGCCAGCCGAACACGGTCATCTACCAGCCTCCCCCTGCCGCTTCCACGCACGGGGCATCCTTCTCTTCTCGCGCCCCTCCGCACACGTACTCTTCGGCGCACACACCAAGAAGGGAGGAGTACAACCCGGAGAGCTACTACGGCCAGCCTGAAGTGGCGCCGTCGCCGCAGCCCGCGGTGGGGACGACGGGGTATCCGGCCGAGAAGCAGGTCCAGGGCGGGGCGTTGCCGAGCTATGAGCAGACTGGCGCGGCGTCTGGACCAGGAGCTGTCACGCCGGGAGGTGCAGGTGTGCCTGGGTACTACGGCGCGGGTGGGACGAGCCACGAAGCGCAGAACCCGGGTCATGGAAACGGGAGGATGGGCGAGGGCAGGATCTGAGGATTGGGGAGGCATGCTACTAGCAATACACGATGACGGTAATGCGTGAAATAGGCTGCAAGGCGATCCGCTTGCAGTAGATCACAGATCACAGATTGTGTGCTTTCCTGTGTCTTTAGCGGGATCGCAGTGTCTCAAATCGGAAGATTTTCTTGTTCTTCGCGAGTGCCAAAGGTGCCACACGGGAACAACACTCTCTGGGATGACGCACGAGAAGAGCGAGCTCGTGGAACATTAGGTGGTCTCACGAACCAAAAATAAAAGTATTGTCTGCAATTCAGGCACCAACTCCCATTTCTACTCGCTCCCGCTATCGGTTGGGCAAGTGGCAGCACCAGGCTTGTATACTGAGGGTGATTTTAGGTGATTCTGACTCGGCGGAGGGAGCCGCGACCCTGATTCAGAGGGCAAAGTCTGGAAGGAAAAATCAAGATTGGATTTAAAACCGGCTTTGTTGGCATCGGTGCGGCGTGCGCATGAGAAGCGACTCGGTTCCTCGCTCCCCCATCAGCTGTCTCCTGCGCGGGAACCACAGTGCCGTCCGCACGCCGCAATATGTTTAACCGAGAGGGAGGGTATAGACAAGTTGTTGGCAAGCTGTAGACTTTGCGAGCCTCAGTGCGTGGCATTGCGACATGCAGCGGTGCACACTGGCCGAAGCGATGGTGTAGACCTTGTAGGTATAGGTTTCTGGGAAGGGAAAGGATTCTCAAAGTGCTTTTGGATTTCAGAATGCGATTCATCTTCCACGATGGATCGACTGCACTGCAATTCGCCAATCACGGTAGGTGGCCCACACTCGGAGACTACTCTGCCGTTGGCTTTCGGCCACCGCGCTCTCGGGCACGCCAATTGTGGTCACGCCGACACGGACCTCGACGGACCGCTTTCTCTACACCAAACCCTGAACTTATCTCGTAGATGCTCGTACAACCAAACTAACACGTGTATCTTTGTCATGAGAGGATGCTCGTCGCCCTTTCCCGAACCCACACCTGCTCCTCTTTCGTTCCCATGAACCACTATCGTTCTGCTCACCAAACTTTCGGTCGCGTCTCGAGCTCGCCCGACGCCTCTTGCAGTTCACAACTCACCACCCGCCATGTCGGTCCTAGAACTTCAGCGAAGTGTAAAGGAATCGCACAAGGGCAAGTCGCTCCCGCCCGCCCTCTCTAGCGTGGGCTCGATCCGCGCCGGTACAGCCTCGCGCTCGCAGCGCGGTCCACCCTCACCTCCTTCGCCACCCAAAGCGAATGGGAATCGTGCGCCCTCCGTCGCCACCGCCCACGCACCCCCCACGCGGCAGGCGAGTCGAGCGCCCACCGTCGCTTCGAAATCGGGAGGCACCCAACGCAGCCCTTCGCTAGATAACGTCGTGCCCTCTCCTCTCGAGTACGCGCATATCGCGACTTCACAGCTTCGGGATGTTGCTCATATGATGTGCCTACAGTCAACGGACCGTGCGCGACCTGCGCTCCACCCCGCTTCCCAACCCACCGGCAGCAGTTCCAGCCTCCGTCCGACCCTCGATCTATCACGCCACAGCCGCACGCCCTGCGCCGATCGTCGAAGATGCAATGTCCGAGCGCTCGGCCCTGCTTTCCGAGGCGCCAGATAAATCTCTTCCGACCGCCGAAGACCTTCGGAAGCGCCTTGAGCAGCTCTTGCGCGAGCCCGCGCTGCGCGATAGCGAAGCTGGTCGGCGCGCTGCTGAGAGTCTCCGGAGTGGAAAGACAGGGAGGATAGCCAAGGTGAGCATCTGAGCCGAACTGTTGCTGATTACTGTCTGCTGACTCTCCTCTCCCAAAACAACAGGAACTGGCGACCGCTGCGGCTACTATTCCTCGTCGCCCCGTGCTCGACCGCGAGCGCACCCTCATGGACATCGCGGGCGATGCGGAAGTGCAGGAGAACGAGCTTCGTGTCCGTGCCCGTCTCTCTTGCCCTAATCAAAATCTGTTTTGCCACGTGACTCATACGCCTTCTCTGGCGCTTCGCTCTCCCCATCTAGGCCATCGTCGCTTCTCTTCAGGATCAGCTTCTGCTCTCCGCTCAGCATGCCGAGAACGCACAGACGAGACTTGCGTCTTCCTCTGTCGCTTTGCGAGACGCGCATGCGCAAGCGATTGCGAACGAGGTGGCGCGCCGATCGATCCAGGAGCAGTTGGCGCGGGAGCGGGCGCGCGCTGAAGGCGCTCGGGAGAAGGCTGCGGTTCAGAAGAGGGAGCTCAGCCATGCTGGTGCGTCTCCTCCAACGAAAGCCTGCGCTCGTGAATATCCTAATATTCGGCGCCCTGCAAAAGAAATGATCATCCAACAGCTCCAGCTCGCGCGAGAGGAGGCGGAGTTGGACGCCGAGCGCTGGCAGCGAAAGGCGCACAAGGCCGACCTCAAAGCCGCGGCGGCGGGAGGCAAGATCAGGTCGCGCTCGAGCTCGACGCCGCATCGCCACCGCGAGGCCCCCGTCCAATCCGCCAAGCGGTACCGTCCTCGCGAGAGGCAGGGCTGGCCCGAGCGCCCCCCGTACCACCCTGCGCCATACTTAGATGCGCCGCCACGCTCGGCACAGATGGACCCATATCTCGACCCCGGTCCGTCAGTGTCGGAACGGCACGGCGAGACTCGGCACCATCAGCGCTCACACACTGAGCCTGATGGGAACGGGCGCGTCGCGGGCATCGGGTGGCCGTACGCTGACGGTGCCGCTTCGGCGGAGCAAAGCGGCTGGGGCAGAGAGCGGGCGGGGCTGCAAAGAACGAAGAGCGAGGGAAGCGTTGTACGTCTTCGTTCCACCAAGGACTTTCGCACAAGACACTCAGAATACCTGACTAACCTGTTGTCCGCCCGCATAAGCCGACGATGAGGCGCCAGCGAACACCCGATCCCCTGCCAGTGCCAACCCATGCCCCCGTTCCCCGATCTGCCTCACCTCCGCCCGAACCTTCCCGTGCTCGCTCCATCGCCTCGCGCGCATTCAGCATCATGCGTCCCGCGTCCACAGTGGTCCCTTCCGCGCCGTCGCAGCGCCTCGCGCCGTACCGACCTCCGAGGCCGGGCGACGGCGCCGCGCTCCACAAGTCCCAGTACGAGCCGCCCGGATGGCCGCACGTCCACCCGCCGAGCGATGTGGGAGCGCACAGCGCGACGAGGGAGCCGAGCAGGCTTCAAAGCCGCGTAACGAGCAGAGCAGCGAGCCTCGGTCTCGGTGCCGTTCCAGTCGGCTACGGTGGGGCACCGTCTGCGGGTTACGCGTCGCCTAGTCGGCCTCAGGCGGAATCGGCTGGGGCCAGCGCGTGGGGAGGCGCTGTGGGACCAGCGAGAAGCTTGCGGACGGTCCAGGAGGAAGAGGAAGACCGCAGGAGCGCGGCGAGGGACGAGGTTCGCTCGTATCGCGATGAAGGGCGTTCGGCGCATTCGGCACACCCAGCGGCACCACCGATCAACTACGACTCCCGCTCCTCTCGCCCGTTGCGACCGGACGACGTCCGCTCAACGCGGACGTCGCGCACGGGTGCCACCTCGCTGGGTCGCCCGTTGTTACGCGGCGAAGGCCGCATCGAAGAGCTGGCGGAGGATGAGGAGGACGAATACGAGGAGGGCGCACGGCGGTCAGTCGGCCACGCGCCGTCGTGCGGACGACCAGCGAGCGACGGGCGGAGTACTCGTGCCCCAACGGCGATCCCGGCCATTACGCTCCAGCCGCCGAGCATGACGACGAGCAGTGTTGGGCGTTCCCCGAGCCTGCACCCAAACCAAGTCCCTCTTCCCGACTCGACCGTGAGGGGCGGCGCCACGACAAGTCGCACACCCACCGTGCGCGGTGACCCTAGTCGTGCGCCGACCGTGCGGGGAAAGTCAATGTCGCACGCGCGTCCGGCTTCTGAGCGCACACACGCTGCTCCGCCCGTCTCGCTCGCCGCAGCTGCCTCGCTCGCGCGCTCTGAGCGTAGTCGCCCCCCAGCATCGCCGCGTCCGGCGATGGCGATGCCCGAGCCACAGCTGCCCGTGCTGGTTCCTCGGATGGAGGAGAATCCGATGACGGGTTTGAGCGCGGAGGAGCGGAAGGCCGCGTTCCGCGCGAAGGCGCTGCAGGCGAAGGAAAGACAGGTGGCGAGGATGGCGGGGCTGAATGGTGAGGCCGAGTGAGCGGTCTGGGCGGTGTGGTGCAGAAGGAAGAGACTCGGCGCCTTCTCAAGACATGTTGCTTAGTTACGTATCGACGATGCTCACGATTGCTCATGCCGTACTGTTGCCTCCCTGGCGTCCAGCCATCCCAAATGCGAAAATGTCTGTTCAGGCTCTGCCGACTTCCAGGCAGTCCCCGTAAACTTCATCGAGTTAAGGAAATAAATAATAAAGCGTTGGCGTCCTGTCTACCCCTGCTACAACATCGCAAGTCTAGTACATCAACAGCCCGATGAAGACGGAAGTAACCAAGACGAGCACGCTCGAAGCGACCCGCGCTGCACCGCTCGTGGCGTAGATGCGCACTGAGTTGATCTCCCAGTACGCATCGCTGAACTCTCCAGGGTCGAGGCGCACGAATGGCACGCAGCCCATCGCCGGACAGCCCACCGGCTGATCCACAATTGGTGCCATCAAGCCCGGCGTCATACTCGGCATGGACCTCGCTGGTATTGTCGAAAAGGTTTGCGAGCCTCTCAAGATCGATATCATAGTCGGCGACCGTGTCTCCACATACGTGCGTATTTTCAACTGTGGCACTTCGAACTCACTCATTGATCACAACCATGGTTTCCTTCGCAACCGCCTTTCAAGGTGCACGGTGGTTATTACGAAGACAGGGACGCATATGCTGAATACGTCAAGGCCGATGCAGACCTCTTGTAGAAGGTGCCCCCTGCTTTGTCTTTTGAAGACGCCACGACTTTAGTATATCAGAAATGAATATATGGAGAATAAATAATCAAAAGCAACTAACTGCATTTTATAGAAGGACCATTTGCATAGGGAATGCACCGCGAGAGCTGCCAGATTCCCCCCGCCCCCAAGAGTTAGCGAACAAATTGACTTGGGGGGGGGGGGGATATCGCTCCCAAGACCTGACCCAGAGGTCCAAGAATCACATATACCCAGCTGATAGATGACACCATCTCGTCGATGTGCGTGATGCTGCCCGCAACTACACTAGCCCCGGTCGTCGTGAGCCCACCGCAGCCTGAGGCCCTGAGTTCGTTGCCCAGCACCGTCATGCCGAAACGTGGCGTACCCACCAACACCAACAAGGAGGGGAAAGAATAAGGAACAGTATATGCTTTCACACCGATATGAGGGACGTACAGTGAAATTGAACGACTACGCCCAAACAACAGGACACGGCACATTCCCGACCTTGGGACAAGAGAGGGTCTTTGGGTGCGGTAATCTGACGCTTTGGTGCTAGATACCACATTCCCGATATAGGGGACCGAAAGGCTTGGACTATGCTTTCATGCGGTGGCACTGAACAGGCACCTGACCTTTGAGTCCATCTGCAGCTTGGCTTCAAACGTCTGCCTCGCTCTTCTCAACACAACTTTCATGCTGGCCTGCTGGTCCAGATTAGAGTTGTTTCTGGGACGCTACGGGAAGGGTGGTAGGTGGCTGGCGGATGGGGCTAGCGTCCCATGGTGGGGCTGGGGTACGTTGGTGACGATGCTGGCTGCAGACGATGCTGCAGCGGGAGATGGGCATGAACCTGCTTTTGAATTTCATTTGAAGGGGTGTATCTCCTGGGGGCTATGTGGGCTTCCAATATTTCATATGAAGAAAATGTGCCTTTGGGCAGTTTTTCTTGCGAGCCATGAGATTGCTGCTACATGCAAAGTAGATGCCTTACTTCTTGGCCTGCAGAGCTGATTCAACTTAGTTGGGGTCCGCCGAACCATGTCTTACGTTTACTGGCGTTTACGCTGGAAAAACTGATCAGAAGAGGGTAAGGCACAAACTGGATTATTTGGTCGCGACACGGCTATGCTCAAAAACTCAAAAACACAGAAATACACGTTACGATCCGACTTCCAAAAGGCCAAGGTCGGGAACATGCGGCTTGCCGCGTAAAGATCCGCCTGCAGTGCGTCAACGTCCCTGCTGCAGTGGCTCGTGCGTGCATGCAATTAAACAGGGAAGCCGCGTTGAAAATGAGTTCAACATTCTTTCATTCGAAGGCGTAAAGGGTTTGCGGCAGATGTTCCCAATTAATGGAGGCATCGCGCGCAGACAGACTGGCGTCCGGCGAAAGGGGGACTCTTCCGGTGCAGCGAGCGGTTGCAGACTTCGCCGAAGTGCTTCATGCAAATATCGGTGCGGGAAACCATCTGCCCTCTGCATCTCTTCCCCACCCAGCTTTTCCTCCTCGTCCCTCTTTAATTGGACAGCGCCTCAATGAACGCACGGCCGAGCGCGCGACCGAGCGGCGGTGGGACGGCGTTGCCGACCTGGGCGTAGAGCTGGCGGCCAGGATGCATCCCACGTTTAGCGTGCAGCACTGAAGACAAATAATAATTAATGAGTGCGCGCACCTTCTTGACATCCGAGTCAGGGCGATCGTCGGCGGTGAGGAAGACGAAGTGGTCCGGGAAGCCCTGGATGCGGGCGGCTTCCCGGAGCGTAATCGTCCGCTAGAAAAACAGTCGTCAGCTGCTGGTGGTGGATGACACAGACTCAAGCCGAGGAAGACGCACATGTTGCTGAAAAGCAGGAGCTCATGCCACGTTCAAGCCGTCTTGGAAAGGGAAAGAGGAGAAAGAAGGAACACGCACATTTGGATGCAGCCAGGTTGTCCGCTGCCCAGTCGGGTTGACCTGCGTGGTCATGATTCGCGAGAAGTCGTGCATCGACAGACGACCGAACGAGCCTGTAAAGTTGACATCTCAAGGTCAGCTGGTGCATCGGGTAAAGGGCGTGCTTCCAAATCTTTTTGGAAATTGATCCCTTGCGCCAGCTCGGGAGACAAGGCTGTCGAGTAGAAACAGTATCAGTGTACCATGTCAGGGGCACATGAAAAGCGACGGAGCCATGAGAGCAAGCCACGCACCGCAATGGTCAATCGAGCCACTTTTCGCTCCCTTCGCGTACGCTGGCTCTAGCGGTACGGAACAGATTCTGTAAATGGTCTTCAGCGTAAACAGTTCGAAAAGAGACAGCTTCAAAAGAAAAAAATGTACAGTTCAACAATCCGGTTCGAGTACTGCCCAGTCAGTTGCTGCGTCAGTTTTCCGCCGTGAGCTCGCGCTTGCTCCTGGAAACTCGTCCGTGGATCATGCGGGTAGTCGACCGGCTTTACGAAGCCAGTTGAGCTGGAGACGGTGAGCTGCTTGAGGAACTCCGCGCGTTGCTCGCGGTCCAGCGCCTGCTCGTGCGTCTGCGGGCGAAGGACATGCGGATTGTCCCTGAAAATACGAACTCAGCAAACTAGAAGCAAACTTTAAAAAGCGACAAAACGCACCAGTCAAACCCTCGGATGTCGCCAATTGCCATCCCGACCGTGACGGCAGGGTGTGGCGCATAGCTCGTCTGCGCGACGCGGAACTTTCGGCCCATCGCGAGCTTGATGGTCGCCCGATGACTTGGCTCGAATGCGTGCGTCTTACGAGGCAGGTGCGGGAGCTTGAGGCCGCGCTTCGCCGCCCAGACGATGAGGCGATGGCGGGACTGCGGGACGCCGTAGTCCCCAGCTTGAACGATGCCCCACCGCACCTGATACCTGGATGCGGGCAAGGCAGTTAAGTCACAGTGGGAAAATGGGTGCGCCAAGGCTTACCCCATGGACGTCAGCGCACGAAGAAGAACCCGCAGAACGCCGTTGTCGCCCTCAGAGATGCCGTTCTTGGTGTCGTCCTTGACCTTGCCCAGCCGGTGCGACACGAGGCCGACGACGTTCTCTAGCAAGCCGAAGTTGGGCCGATAGCTGCGACGCAGGGATCGGTGAATGCTTTTTGCTATGCGTTCTTAACAAAGGAGCGACATACTGATCTACCCAAGACGCAAAGTTGAGCACGAGCGCGGCCTTCGGGTCTCCGATCTTCTTGAACCGGTTCAGGGACGAGAAGGCCTGGCTGCGACAGGCCCCGCAATTGTCAGTCTGTGCATCTCTGTGCGTTAATTCAAATTCATTACCATGGGGTTCTGAAAGACGGATTGCGTTTTCAGCCAAAGTTGGAAGGATACTGAAAAGACAAACGCACCCAGCCTTGATCATGTCGACGTTGCCTTGCTCGGGTGGGGCGTGTTCGCCATCCGTTGCGCGGCCCTCGTCACGGTCGATGGCGGTTTTGAGGATGGCATTAACGCACGTCGTATAGACGTGAGCGTCCGGAAAGTTGTGCCTGTGAGGCAATGATAAGTCAACAGTCAAGCAAGATAGGCAGGTGGAATCGCGGCTACGTACTGGAACGTGCGGGCCGCTGCCGAGTCCGACTCGACCGCCCATCTTGTCTTGACGATGCCCGCCGTGTCGAGCCCGCACGGCAGACCGCCGGCGCCGGCGCAGAGCTCGAGGCTGTTGAGCTCGCGGTCGTTGGACCGCAAAGTCGCGAGGGGCATCTCGCGCGCGTGGGGCTCGTCGTCCTGCGCTCTATGCGTCAAGCGCAAAGCGGAGTCGTCTGGCGCAATGGGCTCGAAGTCGTCTGGGGACGGTGAGCGGTCGCACCCGTCGAGGTACGACCAGGTGTTCATGATTGGCCGGCGCGCGACGGAGTCGAACCAGAACTGATCCGGCTCGGCACACCACGCGAGCATGTCGGCGAGCTCCGCGGAGTGCTTCGCGCGAAACGTGCCGGCAAGGCTGTTGACGGTGATGCGCTTCACGTGCTCTCGGCTGCAGAGGTAGATCTCGCGCTGCAACAAGTTGAGAAGGTCAAACTCGCATTGACCATCCTGCGCAGCAAAGCAAACTGCAGAAAAATGCACCTCGTCCGCCGTAATGTTCGAAAACTTCCTATTCCGCCAAACGAGGCTCGCCATCCGCCCAAATTTGCGGCCATAGACGACCGGCTTGCCGTCCGCCGGCGCCGCCCAGTTGATCTTGACGATTTGCACCAGGCCGTACAGCGGCGCGCGTGCGCCCACCGGGGCGTCTTGCAGGTAGACGAAATCGCCGACGTCGTAGTAGACGTCCAAGAGCGTGAAGCCGATGCCTCCAGCTAGCCGAGTCGGGACGTTTCGGCGCTTTTCCGCGCGCCTCCGCTGCGCGAGCGACTGGGGCGTGACGCGGACCGAGTCGTACTCATCCACGTCGATGAAGTCGCCCGTCTCCTCATCGGCGAGGAAGCTGTAATGTCGGGGATGAAAAAACATAAGCAACACAGGATGAAGGGGAGGATTAAGAAGGCCGGGCGTACGCGTAAAAGTAGGAGTTGGGCTCCATGTTCTTCAAGCGTGGCTCGTCCTGGTCGCGCTCAAGCTTGCGGACGTTGGCCTTCGTGATGACGGTGTCGAAACTGATCTCCTCGAACTCGTCGAGGAGGCAGAGGTGACGCGGATGCGCGGACTCAGCCTGCGCAGTGCGCGACGCGTGGATAAACCACTGGGCGAGCAGCGTGTCGCCCTTGCCGACCTGAAACAGATCGTGGACCTTGGCAAACCTGTTCCACAGACCCAGGTAAATTAAACATTGCTGATCCAGGAAGAGAAGAATGAGGCAAGTGCTGCGTACCACTTGTCATGCGCCGGATCAAACGACAAGCCGAGCGCTTCCTGCCGTTCGAGGAGCGCTTGCTCGGCCTCTGTGCGGACGCAGTCCTCGTCGGCGCCGGGCCGAATGACGACGACGTCTCCTGGCTGGAATAGAGGATCATCTATTAGGATGTTGCGTTGGAGCCGAACAGAAAGGTTGGACGGGGCCCACGCGCCTTGATCGTCTCCTCGCCCAACCGCGCAGCGCCGTAATAGAGCCTCTCCTCGTCCTCTTCGCGATGCGTCGGCTTGCCCAGCCAGCCAAACTCCGACTGCGGGGCATCGTCCGCGAGGACGGCCTTCCACTTCGCCAACGCAACGTCGGCGCTCGGCTCAGCATCCTCGACGTCCGCGCCCCTCTCCTCGCCGGGGACGACGAGCTTGCACCCGAACAGGTTGCCAGCAATCTCCTTGATCCGCCGCGTGACGACAGTGGGGTGCTGCTTGGGGGCGGCTCCTACGCGCGGGCGGCGCTTCAGGTGCCCTCCGTGGACGTGAGCGTGCGAGCCGCCCCTGCTTGGCTCGGCCATGCGCTTAAGATCACTCCAAAGCGGCGAGCCCTGCAGGTTGCGGAGATCCGCGCCGTCCTCCGAGTCCAGCAGGACCGAGAGCTCGTCGAAGACGTCGGCGGCCTTCTCCCACAGGTCAATGTGTGAACGGCAGGGGAGGCGACAAAGGACGAAAGGTTTCCAAAACGTACCGCTTTCTTGAGGTCGCTCGGACCGAGGGTGCGGCCGAACGTATCCCGGTCCGCCTGCGCGTCCGCGTGTCGCTCCTCGCTCTCGAGGAACGCGTGGACGTGGTCGAGCGTGGGTGCGGGGGTATCGGCGGCGATGAGGAGGACCGCGCGCACGAGCGCGGAGCAACGGAGGAAGCGGTCGGCGAAGGCGGGGTATGGGGGCGCGGGCGGGCCGTCGAGGAGGTAGAACGCGTAGGAGGTCTGAATCCAGACTTTGCTGCAATCGATTGAAAGGTCAGCGGTCTGCAGAAGGAAGGGGAAGGTGGGAAACTGATGATCACGGAAAGAAAGGAACTCAACGCACCCGAGGATCGGCCCAGCAGTCAGGTCGACGACGTGGAAGAGCAACGCGCTGGTTTTGAGGCGTGGACCGTTGTTCGAGATGCAGTCGCGCTCGCCCAGCCCCTCGTAGTCCTCATCGTCGTCGAGAAGGATGTCGCCTTCGAGCTCGTGCTGGAAGACAGGGCTGCGCATGCCATAGAAAGAAGTCAGCGCTGAACTCGGCACCGGCATCACCGCGCCCGACTTACCTGACGTCCCCGCTGCATACGATGTCAACGTTGGTGTTGTAGTAAAGCTGCTCGAGCGCGATCACCTTGCGGGACTTCTGGTCCCAGAAGACCCATTTCTTGAGACGCCGGCACGGCTTCTGCCGTTCGTCGTCGTCCATGACCTCGACGTCCGCGTCGTCCTCCCCCGGCAGCCAGAAGTCTGCCGTCTCAGACACCTCGTCGTCGGGGGGGACGTAGGTCTCAGAGGCTGTGTTTGCGGTCCAACCACGACACGCATAAGATCGTGCAGCCTGTGAAGGGAGAAAGGAAGGAGAACACGCACAGAGTTTCCCCTTGCCCTTCCCCTTCGGCACCGCGGTCATCGACTCGCCCTCGCCATCTCCCTCGCCCTCGGGCTTGCTTCTCGAGTGCGAAGGACGGTCGGCGTAGCTGGTCGGCGCGGACCTGGTCCGCTGCGAGCGACGCTGCCCAGCGCCCGGCTCAGGCGTCGCGTCCGTCGTTGAGGCAGCGCGGCTCGCGGGGTCGATGTCCATCGCGTCGTCCACATCAGACGGCGAGGCCGTCGCAAGCGTCTCCGTAGGCGTCGGCGCGGCGGACGAAGAGGACGCGGCAGCGCCGTCGCGCGAGGGACGGCTGGACGCTTTGGGACGCTTTGGCCAGTGCGCAGTCGTTTCCTTCGTGGCGGCGCTCCTGCGTGCTGAAGCGGACGATGTGGTCGCAAAGCCTGGGCGCGTACCACGCTTCGAAGAGCGCGCGAGCGACTCGGGCGAACTGGTCTCCCCGCGCGCAGGCGGCTCGTCTTCGTCCCCGCTCAGCGCGCCGCGCTTGGACAGCCTAGCGCGTTTCCTCGGACGATGGAGCGGCTCGGGCGTGCTCTTAGTGCTATCGAGGGCCAGGGCGGATGCGCCCAACGACGGCGAGCGCTTCGGCGCGCGAGCGTCCGCGTCCCGGAACTTGCGCTTTCGAATAGAAAGCAGAGATTCAGCAAAGATTTCTTGTCGATAGTTTGAAAAGAAGAAGCAGGAGACTCACCTTGGCGGAAGAAACGATCATCACCTCGTCGTCCGAGTCGCTCACGCTCTCCGAGTTCGAGCTCGAGTCGGAGAGGACGATCGGGCGGACGCGCGAGCGGAGCGGGGGGGCGGGGACCTTGCCCTTGCCCTTGCCCTTGCCATCGGACGACATCTTGAGGGTCTATGAGTAAAACAGAGACCGAACTAACGCGATGAGCATGAAAGGCGTTTCCCGGAGATGATCTGGCGTCACGAACCAAAGGCGAAGACGGGCACGGCTAACTAGCGCTGGCTCGCGCGAGAACCTCGAATGAGAGCAGGCACAATCGAAGTTCGAGGATTGGGATCTTCGAAGGTATCGATCGATGAGTTTCGTTCGAGCAGGTGGGTAAGTCTCGATGGATTCGGAGAGAGTCTGTAATCGCCGTAGACGAGAGAGAAGGCCAGCCTTGGAATCCACGGTGCGAGCGTTCCAGCGTCCCGCTCTCGGACCCGCTGGAAAACCCGCTACCGATAGACTGCAAGCTGTAGCGCGTCGCATTCATTTTCTTTGTACACCTATGTCTCCTGCAAGTGATCAAGACGAGGGAAGACTCCAGAAGGCACAGGCTTCCGAGTCTGCGCCGTGTAGTGAACATTGGATATCTTCAGTGTTTTTGCAACTATTTTCACAGTCGAGTATCCCGCCATGCAGACGCACTCCAAACTCGCAGAAGTACAATTCCAATCCATCTTAACATACAGACCATCTCCTAGGTATCGGTATCGTGCGAATCGTAAGCGGCGTAGAAAGCGTGGCGTGCGGGGAGCGAGAAAACGATGTACGACAGAACTACCGTCCAGTCCGGCGGGGCGAGGGGTGGTACAGCGACAATAAGGGTACAGAGAGACATGAGCGGTGCGTGAGGAAAAGAGAAGAAAAGGAAGGGGTATAAAAACAGAGCGAGACGAATGCGGAAACGGATCCTGATCCAGCCTCCCAGGAATCCTGCGCCCACTAAACACCAAACACCAACGAGGCACAGGCACAAAAAGAGATAGCGCGGGGGTCTACGACTCCCTCCTCCCCAACGGGATCCGTGGCCTGCCCTGGCTGCGGCTCCTGCTCCTCCTGCCGCGCTCCCGCTCCCGGCTCGGGCTAGGCGTCTGCGCCGGCGTCGTCTTAGGCGTGAGCGCCAGCTCCGCGACGAGTCTGCGCCCGCGCTCGGGGAGGTCGAGGTCGTTGTCATCCTCCTCCGGGTGTGCGGCAAGGCGGGCTGCGGGGTTCGGGGGTGGGCGGGAGAGCCGAGGGGAGGGGAGATCGGAAGA
>JTLS01000720.1:0-14544 GCA_000826855.1 Basidioascus undulatus
ACTTCCCAGGCGGTGGACATCATCAGCGGCGGCGTTAAGATCAATGCGCTTCCCGAGCTTGTGCACCCTCCAGCGCTCCCCCTTCCCCTCCACCTCCCGAAGGGCCCGTCCCGTCCACTCCGTCAAAGCCCCACACCCCGGCAACCGCGCCGCTCTCCCCCGCGCAGACCCTCGCGCTCCGCTCGGCCTCGCGGCTGTCCTACGTGCTATCCCTTCCCCCTCCGTCCTCTCCTTCTCCCTCTCCTGCTTCCTTCTCTCCCACCAAAACATCCTCCGATCCGCACCCCGACCCTGCACCGGAGCCCGAGCCCGAGCCCGAACCAGATACCACCGCACTCGCCGCCCTGCTCACTACCGACTCCGGGCTGCGCGCCGCACAAAGCCTAAGCCGGTTCCTCGACGGCCCGTCCCCCTCCCCCCCCCTATACCGCTCCTCCCCCTCTTCCCCTTCCTCCCCGTCCTCCTCTGCAGAGGAGGAGGACCTCCGCCTCCGACGCCTCCTCGCCGAAGCCGCGCGTCCAATGACGCTGTACTTCCCGATCCCCCCACCGCCCCTGCCTTCTCCTGCGCGGAAGGAGAAGGAGAAGGAGAAGTCCACGTGGGGGGGCACGGCCAAGGCGGTGCTGGGGTACCCGTTCTGGTTGGTTGGGCTTTCGGGCGCGGGAGAGGGTAAGGAGAAGGGGCATGGGAGAGGGGGGAGTGTTGCGTGGCTTGTTTCGAGTGTGTTTGGCGGGAGGGGCGGGGCGTTGGCTGTTAAGGAGGAGGAAGTGCAGGAAGAGGGGAAGAGGAGTTAAGAGATTTTGCGGCGCAGTCGGTGGTTGGGCAGGTTGGGGATGCTATTCGGATTCGATAGCATCAGCCCCTTAGTTATACGTTTTGCATACCCATAATACCCATTTAATATCACACATCTATACCTCTTCGGCATTGGATGCTTGCGCGTGCGATCTAGTCGGTAGAAATGACTCGCGGCGTAATCGGCACTGTGTGGTGACTCGTCGTGAATGTCGGCTCGCATGTCCGAGATACGGGCTTCAGGCATAGCCGTGCCCCTAGGGAGAAGAAAAGGGGGCGGAGAAGAGATGGTGGACCATGAAGACGTTTCCGAATTGCAGCTGAGGGATGCATCGACGGGGAGACGAGCTTGCTTGAGCGCAAGCAGCTGGGAGCAAGAGGCCTGTTGCACCTGATCTGACAATGATGTTGGTGTATTGGATTGTGAGCGAAAAGCAATGCATCCTTTTTACCCAATGGTGCTCTGACGTCCGCGGCGTGAAGCAGCTGCACGGGCGCGCTTGAGTTTAAGCGTTACTGTCTCTGCGCATGACTTTGGATCTTTAAAATCTTGGATAATTCCTCAGTGGAGTTTCTAATTCATCACAGGTGCACATTTCTGAGCGTTTGTCGGAGTACATGACCCGAGCGGGATGTCAGCGGCTAACATGCAGCATCCCGCATCAAGGTGTTTCGATGGAAGCGCAGGCGGGGACAATGACAGGCCCAGGTGCAAATGTCGCTTTCACATTTTTGGGATACTCAAGAATATATTAGTGATGCGGCATATAAGAACACAAAATGTTAAAGGCGAAGTCATGTCTGTGTCTTGAGCGCAGGGCAGTGAGCACCGCAAGTTGCAGCAGTCGGGGGACGGCTAACCGACGAACATTAATGGTGGTTCCCTCGAGCTCATGCGATCATGAATTTGATTTCATTTGCATTATCACTGGCGGTTCACCGCAGTGATGCAGCTCAACGTTTGCATGACGGGTCCATGACCGCCGAAGCCATGCACCCGCTGCACAACCGCAGGTCTGCGATACTATTCGCTTGGAACGGCGAAGCATACAAACAGATGTAATATCAGGCCGCATCGAAAATCGTGCAGCAATGTTCTGTCCTCCTAGCTCTATGCAAATGCCTCGTCCGTGTCCGCACAAACTGTCCCCTTGACCCGAACGAGTCATAGAACCCCCGATAACCGGAAAAAAGATTCCCTAGTGCCCGAAGCACCTCCGCTCCAGATACCTGAATGGCGCGTAAAGGATCGCGGCCGTCGCGAATCCGAGCTCGATGCCGACGTCGCCATGGCCAGGGATGGCAAGCGCGAGCGGGCCGGTCCACCAAACCTGCGTTGCAAAGCGACTCGGTCAGACCGTGCCAGGGTAAGAACATTCGCACCAAACAAATCAATCGGCGCACCTGGGCCATCGATACTGCCACAGGCCCACAAGCGCACATGCCCGCCGCAAAGGCAGCGATGCCCGCCGGCAGAAGGCGGGGGGAGTTCCATGCCGACACGTCGTAGTTGGAGAACTTGCCGCCGCGGAAGAGGTAGTGCTCGGTGATGAGGATTGCACCATACAAGGCGATCCAGTAGCCGAGCTGTGTGAACGAAAGAGACGGATGAGCGACGGCCTAATAGCGAGAGACACGGGTGAGCGAAGCTGGAGACGCACGCAGGCAAGGAAGTTGTTCAGGGTTTCGTTGACTGTTTGTTAGGGTAAGTGCAAGCACAAAGGCGGAGATGCGGAGGTAACACGTACAGCGCGTGGCAACAACGATCGCGATTGGCAAGTAGATGCCCGTCACGACCAATGAGAGGAGGAAGCGAGGAACTGATACAATGCATAAGCGAAATAGACGATAGCACTTGCGCAGAAAGGATCTTCTGACGTACTGTAGCTAAGGAACGGCAACAGAGTCTGCAGTGTCAAGCCGCAGCTGTAGATGGTGGGCGCGTTGTTGGTGCAGATACCGATAGCGAGGACGCCCTACACACAGCCGCCTGCTCAGCTCTCTACGCCCTGACGTATGCAGCGAAACATGCCACGTACCAGGCAGAACTTCCCGAAGTTGCCTGCGGGTGCGAGCATCGCATCGAGCAGACCTCCGAGACCGTCCGCATCGTATCCCGCTTGCCAATCCGGCACGAACGGCATGGCAACGTATGCGCACGCGCCGAAGCTCTGGATGAGGATGAGGGGGAGGTTGATGCCGGCGTACATGGCGGCGAAGAGGGTGGTGCCGCTCGTCTCGGGCGGGAGGTAGGCGGACTGCGAAATAGCAAGCAGGTGAGAGACGAGCGATCGGGGTAAAGCGTGCGCAAGTGAACGTACGTAATCGGAGGCAAGCGACGCCCACGTCATGCCGTAGCCCATGACCGTAGAGCCGAAAGAAAGGACAGCACCGGCGCTCGCGCTCGGGAGGTCGGTGTCCCAGACGTGGTGAAGGTGCTTGCCCGAAAGACCAGCCATGATGATGAACACTTGGAGAGCCGAACAGTCAGGCATACCAACAATCGCGCCATAAGATACTTACTGATGTTGATGACGATCCACGCGTACCGCTCGAACGCGTGCAAGACGCGGAAGCCCATGAAGGAGACCTGGGATTGCGGTGTGAGAAGACGGAGAACCGCGCTTCCACTAGTCCTTCTCACTCACAAAGAGCGCAATGATCGCGATGACCACAATCCCCACTGTCCAGCTCAGGTCGCCGCCTGATGTAGCGGAGAGCGCTTGCCCGCCAGAGACGGCATTCAACATGCAAAAGCCGAACATGCCGATCCTGCAGAGGTGAAGGGATCTGAGAAGACGGATGATTCAAAGCGCCCCCGCGATGGGCGCTTACAAGTTCAAGATACACGCGATCGCCACGCCGTAGTACCTGTAGTATTACGAAGCCTAAGCACACTGCGGTAGAAAGAAGGTTGATTACTGACCCGAAGCTGTAGCGGGCGATGGTCATTTGCCGCAGACCCATCTTCGGGCCCCACGTTCCACTGTCCCAGCATCCTCGTCACGTCAAGAACCAGCATGCAGATAAAATTGGGATCAACGCACAGGTAGGCAGGCAACATGTTACTCAAAAGGTTGAAGAAAAGAATCGTCAAGCAAGAATCGCGAGCGTTCATCCCAAAGATCGCGGGACCCAGAGTGCCGAGGGAGAAGGTCAAGATCGTCGAGTTGGGGGAGAGCCAGATGGTCATCATGTTACTATTGGAGAAAGAACTTCAATTCTGACCAACGTCCAGGTTCTCGTTGACGACGGCGAGAGTCATACGCACATGAGAGGGCCCCTCCCCGGCGTGCGCTCCTGCGAAGACGCCGTCCCTGCTCGCATCAAGCTCATTCAGATTACTCGACGAGGACGCACCTCAAGAGATATCGGATGAATGCCCCTCGCCTCGGCTCCCAGATCCGTACAACGAAGCATGAGTCGCTTCGTCGCGCCCACGAGCCCCCGGTCCGACCATCCCTCCGTGACGACCGCGAAGTCCTTGTGCCGGGGCGTGATGCCCGGAGACGATGCGTATGGCTTCTTGCTGTCGTCGTAAGACATCGCGCGCTCCAGGTCGTGGGTCGCCATGGTTTGCGCGGCGGTTCGTGGGCGATGGATGGCAACCGGCGTTTGATGAACAGAGTGAACGAGAAGACGATCGCAAAAAGATCGGCGTGGGAGTCAGTCTGGCCAAAGCGACGGAGCGGACTCAAGGTTGACATGATCGAACCTCCATCGGAAGCTTGTGCATGTTTGTCTCAGAACTTCTTTAAGCAACTAGCTCGTCGTATATACGTGTTCAGCTTTTTGCGCCCGCGTTATCGCGTGGACATCGTTGGTTGTCGACCTTCCCAATGCCCTGCAATCGCCTGGGCATCAACGCCTCTTGAAGGCTCTCATGATGGTTTGAGTAATACGCCAAGGTACTTACGCCTACCCGAAGCCTTCCGCTTTGCCGAGGAACCTTCGAAGTTGCGATCCCGCCATTGCGAAAACCCTACCAGAGGGGCCCGAAAGATTATGAATCCTGATCCTCACAGAATGTATCAGAAATTTCAACGCGCCGTACAGCTTGCTTCTTCAGGCCATGCGGCTTGTCGGCTTGAGAAGAATTCACCATGTCACGACTCACTCAGGCTATTGCATGTCAGAGTACACATCACACTGTTTCCGGGTTCGGCGAATGTAGTGAGTGGCGGAGAGCCAGATTATATATATGTCGACCACAAAGTATTGAAAAGTTCTCTACCAAATTACATGCCAGTTTTAAGTCTTCAGACAACAGTGTTGACTCTTTCGTTCAGTGTCACGCTACTGACCGGCTTTGCCATGAGGGATGTCTGCGGGATAGGAAATAGGTGCAAGAGTCTTCCCGTGCAGTGTCAGTTCCAACTAGTGTGATATCTGCGACCCCGCCGTTCATCACGGTTGTCAAGATGAGGTGGCCATTGATGATGCAGTGCTCAGACGGTGTGTACAGGACTGGAGGACGTTAAGGGCCATCGGACATATGACCTACCAACCAACAAGACAGGATAGACAACAACGATTTTCACCCTTCATGGCAGCAGTCGCCGCTTCGAAGTGGCAAGTGTGAAAGGCGGATCCGAGTCGAGCAGTCTGAGTCACATTCCGCGTTCCGAAACACAACAAATTAGAGCAGCATGCGCCGAAACATTGCGCACACCATCTTGCTCCTATACTCCCATCCAGCATACACTCTTCTTTCAATGACGCTCCATGTCGACTAATATCCTCGCTCTCCCCTTCGACGCACTGTCGCTCTCGTTCGCCATCCAAGCGTCGCAGGGCCTGGACTTCCTCGCACTTTTGAGGAACCGGTCTCGCGCCGGGACTCTCACTGTCGAGAAAGCAACCAAGCGGAACAAAGGATCTCGCTCTCGGAGGAGGGCGAAGGGCTCGTCGCCGCGCAGTCCCGGACGAAGAGTGGTCGCACTGCTGCGTCCCGGGCATCCCGGAGCTACTCGACCTCATGGCAGCATGCTTATCGACTCGGAGATCGAAGACGTTGTGTGAAGGATGAAGCTGGGTCTGGCGGATAGGCACGCCCGCTGCGAGCCGACGGGACCGGAGGAATGGGCGGATTGTCCGCCTTGCCTCAAATCGCTCTACTATTCTCAACCCGGTTTTGCCTTTGATTTGCAAGGCTCAACTTGGGAGAAATATGCTGCGACCCGTAAGCCCTCTTTTCAAGTGTGGGACATCACAGAAGTACCTCCAACATTATTACATGCTGACTCCCAGCTCAGTGCGGTCTGCAAATTGTTTCGCGCATCTACAACATTAACCTGGCTCATCACCGAGACAGAACAAGGCGTCGTGTCAAGGCGTCCTTGGAGATTGAGTTTATCCACCGGAACCGACCAGACGCTCACAACGAGCAGACGCCCTTTAGAGCTCACCGTTGCACGTTTCCAGCTGCGGGTTGTCCCATGTGAAGGGCTCTTCGATGTTTTTTCTTGGAGCTCTCCCACCTGAGACAACACCGAGATCGAGCGGGCATCTCTTATGGCTTCTGTCTTAAAGGATTACTCAGGTTGTTCTGACCAATCCCTTCCGATCGAATTCCGAATTTGGGTCAAGGAGGGGCCATGGGACTACCAGGGAGACTTATCGGAAGTGTAACGAGCCTCGTTAACGGCGCATCAATTGGCCTGACATACGCGTATATGAGCACCTTGGGGATATTATTAAGACACAGTTACTTTATCAAGCAGCAGCCAACGCATGTACGTCGAAGATGAGCAGTGCAGCCGAACGCTCTTGGACCGAGTACAGCAGCCTTGAACCGGTTGCAGCGAATTGCCACCTGTCTGACAATTGGTCAAGTTTAGCTGTGCCCGATTTTATCCACTTGCTACGTGAAAACAGCCGAAGCAGGAAGAATCCTATCTTGAAAAATATGTCGACGTCAATGTAGTGCTTTTTCAACTTCAACAGACACGAGGCTACTCGACAAGAACATACAGAGGAACACGCTGAGGAGGTGCAAAACCAGGGGTCCAAAAAGCTTCGCCTTCCTGGGTAGGACTACTTTTAGGATGTACGAAGCGAAATATGAGAGCCTTGCAACGGTACAGCTACAGGTTGGGTCGGGGTCGGAGTTGAGAGGCGAGCTTCGCGCGACGCCTGAGCGCATCTTGCCTCCGACTTCCGCGTTCGAATTCTCCTAGCTTCACAACTTTTCTTGCCTGGTCGGCTCGACGCTTACAGATCACAACGACTCACCGACGGGATTAATTGATATCGTAGCACTCCTACGCGCTGTGAAGTGGGAGCTTTCTCGAGTCCGATCCTCCGCCCTCCTGCCTTGACGGGCCGCTTCGGCGGAACCAAGCGGAACTTACTTACCTTGCGTGAGATCTATCCTAATCTATCACTTAAGGACGACTCGCACCTTGCTGCGGCCCTCTCCTTCCAATTCTCTCTACTTCCATCGCATCGTGTTCCTTCTGCATCGATCGATCAGGCGTCGTGGACGACATCCTCCGCGAGTTCGCCCGTATGGGCCTTCCAACGCTTTCGCCAGAGATGCTCGCTGGCATGCTCGGCCCCGACACACCTTGCTCAGCTCGAAGCGCTCGGCCCTCTCTGCGCCCTCTCCGCGCCCGACCCCACACGCCGCGGCAGCCGACCACCCAGCGACGACCCCACTGAGTCTTTTGTCGCGGAGATCGCCCATGCGAAGGAGGTTTATGAGGTTCATTGTCGCCGCACCGCTATTTGCGTGAGTGACTCACGAGCGACACTCCACCTGCAGCGCGAGTTCGCCACGCCTCTCCGGCCCGTTATGACTCTCCCGCGGGAGATGCAGCTTAACGGTGTCTGCGCCGATATCGACCAGTTTGACCCCAAGGCGAATCGCTCCCAGGTCAAGAAGACGTACAGCGGCGAGCGGAAGTTCTTTTAAGTCTACACCGCTCGACCGTCTCCGGAGAATCGCAATCGGGGAACGGAGATCCCCAAGCGGCATGAGGGTAGGTCTTGGCACCTGCAACAATCGGATTGAGCGCGAATGGAAATAGTAGGCTCACGCGGTGGTAACGGGGAGCAGGTCATTATCTCCTGTGTCGCGTCGTCACTCGCATCAAGCCGATCGTCGGCTGTTTAGTGTACATCTCCACATTGCTCTCCAATATCCAGGTGGCTGTACTGACGTTGCGGTGCTTCCAGCCTCGTGTCTATCCTCCTCTCCATCTATCGCCTGGAGTCCGACACGTCTCTTTTCGGCCCCGAGCTCGACTCGGTCCTTCCCATCGGCACGATGCTTGGGATTCGCGAGCCTTACGTCAAGATTCCGGCCGGAGGGGAGGACAACCGATGCTGCGCGACGACGCGCTGAGCAATGTCGTGTTCCTCCGTGAGGGCAACGACGTGCTGCGTGGGGTGAGGTAGGCAGTCGATGGGAGTCTGGGGCAGGAGAGAAAGAGAAAGTCGGCGGAGGAGTGGAAAGAGGAGTGGAATCGGGGGTTCAAGGCTCGGAAATTTCGGGTGAGTTGCAAAGCGCTTTCGTGCCTTTTGCGATAAATTGACCAACTCTCCGACAACATCACTAACCGCCTGCTCGCAGACTGCCCTCTCCGCCTTTTCCACCAGCGTGGCTGTCGACCCCAACCATGGTCCTCCACCTCTACCTCTCCACCGTCCAGCTGCAGCTGCAGCAGCCCGGCCGCGCCTACGCTTCTGCTCGCCCTGCGCTCGCGCTGGGCCTCCGCAGCCCGGCTCTCAACCGAAAGGCCTTGTTCCGCAAAGGACGCGCCGCATACGCCCTGCGCTGCTTCGCTCGCGCCGAGCGCGACCTCGCCGATGCGGTCGAGCACAGCGGCGGCAGCGACGAGGCCGCGGTCGCGCACGCACTGTCTGACGTCCGCCGACGCCTTGCGGAGCAGAGCACGGGCTGGTTCGACTACGCCGGCTTGTTCCGCCAGAAGCAGGCCAGCGCTATGCCGAGGCTCGGCGTCGCCGACTTCGTCGGACAAATCGAGGTCCGCCGCGTACTCGGCAAAAACCGCGGCGTCGTTGACGCGGGACCTCCCGCAGGCGAGGTCCTGCTCGAGGCTGTCGTCGCCGTCTACAAGGCCGACCCCGAGGCGGCGGATGTCCACATCCTCGCGCTTAACTTCGCGACCAACACCGCCGACAAGACTACGCAGGCCCTCGCGGCGACGAAGCTCGTCTGCCGTGCTGGACGATCCGGCTCAAGGCTCAAGGGTGTGCGGGCTGCACGCGGGAACGGGGACACGGGGGCAGGACGGGTGCGAGGCGGGGCTCGATGAGGAACGGGCGTTGAGCAGCCCTGGGAGCTCGGTCGTCGACGTCGGCAAGCTGGACGACGTGCTTTCGTACAACTCTTCGGCGATCCCCCCACCTCGGCCACCGCCGTCCCAGATCGTCCGAGGCGCCCGAGGGCGACCGGGACGAACACATGCCAATGATGCTCTTTCTCCTTCCCTCCACTTCGGCGACGTCATAATTGTCCGCGCCCTCGTCCCCCTCCGCGCCGGTACCGAGATCCTCATGCCGTACTGCGCCGGCGACTCGTCGCTGCTCGAGCGCGAGCGGCTTCGTGTGCTGGTGCGAGATGTGCGCGGAGGACCGCGCGGATGGACACGCTCGGCGCGCGGCGAGGGAGAGGCTTATGGAGGAGGAGTACGAAAGGCTGATTGAGGTTGCGAGGGAGGCGTTCGGTGCGGCGCAGGCGGGGAGAGACGCTGGGCTGAAGAGGGCGTTGAGGATGATGGAGCCGTTCATGGGGAAGGTGGAGAAGACGTACAGGAAGGAGAAGGAGCCGCTGAGGCCGGACATGTACCGCATCTGGCTGGCGATTGCGGACCTGCACTCGTACAACCAGCCGAGGAAGATAATCGAGGTGTGCTCATGCATCATCTTCTCCATTCTCCCTTCCTGTCAAGTTGAACATCTTTTCTCGCCTCCCTTTTTTTTCTGACGCTGACACTCGCTCGGCTTTCATCTCCCCTTTAGTACGAGCTTAAAGCGCTTCTGTCCATCGGCGTTGTCCTCCACCCGCGCAGCGCACCGAGATCAACCCCGCAACACGCCCTTGACCGTCTCCCCCTGCTCAACCACGACGCTTGCGATCATATCGATGCTCATCATATCCGCGGTTTACGACGCGCTTAGGGTACGTCGAGCCAGAAGTTGTGTTCTCTGAGCTCGTTATCGCACTGACCCGTTTTTACGAGAACTCGACTAACTGAGGGGTGCGGGGGTTGTCGTGCGGTGGATTTCCAAGACCTCGCGGAGAGCGAGCGCTGGCTTATGACGGCTGCTTGGATGCACGAGGTTGCTGTAGGCGGTGGATAGGAGACATTCAAAGCGCGCTGCGGACAAAGGTTCATGCACCTGTTCTGAGGAGGTGGTCTAGGCGGTGTACTACTTCTTGTTGATACATGAGACTGTCGACTTTCTTGCCGTGAACGATCCCGACTTGACTTCTGCTATAAAGATCGCTGCCACGGACGCAGCGCCCGTCCACTTCAGCTGCTTTATACGCACAGAAGTTCTGGAGGAGAAATATGAGAACAGCCGAGCACCACTTCGTAGTACAAAGTTGAGATGAACCAGTTATGCAGCTTGAAAGCAAACCCCTTGTACAGACGAATGCAGACGCAAAACCCTTGAGACTGTGGGTCATCAACGGATCAATTCGGGCAGACAGGTCCTACACATAAATACGCTGTGTCAATGGAATCGCTGTGTCAATGGAAACGTTGCGTCCGTCGAGCGTCTCCCTCCCTTCTTTCTTCTTTTCCGTCTGCGTCACTATCCCAACTTCTTCCCCATCACACTCTCACTCGGTGCTGATCATGCCAGAAATAGTCGATGAAATTTGGTCGCGCATCTTTGATTTGACCAATGCAGACGACGCAGAAACCCTCCCTCTATTCGCGCGATGGCGCCGAGGATGAGCTGAACAGCGTCCGCGACGCTCTGGTTACCAAACGGAAACTTGAGCTGGTATGCAAGAAGTGGAAGGTTCGTCCATGCATTACCCTTTGCTCACCCAATTCCTCGATCACGACGCTTGCCAGGTTCTCATCTCTGGCGTACTGTCTTCCTCGATCTCTCGGGCACATCAACTCCCTCTTTCGCCTTTTTGTCGATCACCACTCTCGTGGAATGGTGACCGGCCGGCACGTTCGCTGCCTCATTGTTGCGATCCCCCAGCCTGGGTCGATCACCATCCTACTCGATCACACCAGACTCACCAGCCTCATCGGCTTTCTCACGCACCTTCGAGCCTTTCGGACTGCCGCCCTTCTGTTTCATGTGTGACACAGGACCCGCTGTTTTGATGTCACTTGTCCGCAGCTGTGCATCGACTCTCACTCCTCCGCATCGGTGTTGTCGATGAAGCTTTTGGTTCTTCGCTCAAGCTGCTTCTCTCGTCAATCTCCGCTCCTTGCACCTGCTCAGCATATGAACAGATTTAGAATCCGTTCAAGTGGGTAGTGTGACTCTTTCGAAGCTCGAGCTACTTCACTACTACGTATTCCGATAACTGGCAGCCTATCTTCTACAACGTCATGGCGGTCTGCATGAACTGAGTCTTCGGTTCGTTGAAGCGACCCAAGTCATTTCGGGCCTCGACTTGCTCTGCCCGGCATTACGTGTCCTCCGATTGGGGAGCATGTGCGAACTTGAGCTCCTCGTCCGGCTATCGAACAACATTCATACCTTGGTCATCGATCGCCCCGAAATGTCCTATGACCAGTGTTTCCAGGCGGTCCTCAGTATAGAGAACCTCGTCGCAGGGCGCTTTCTCACTTACGTGCGGTCGTTCTACCTCTGTGTTTGAAAACGTTGCTTGGCCTGTCCTCCTCGGACTTGGATCAGGCCGAAAGGGGATTTTCGGTTTGTTCGTGCGCTTGGCTCTGAGTTTGACAGCGAAGGGGATCGTGTTGCGAGACTGTAAGGAGAACACATTGGGAGCACTCTCCGATGCCGCGCGCAATGTCCAGCAGCACCCATGATACACGATTAGAGGCTCGGACTGGCTCCGTAGTCCGTCGGCTTGCTCTGGAAACCCTTGAAAGATCCTGTGCTCGAGTGGTTGAAGATTGCCATTGGGAAGGGCCCCCCGATGTCTGCCCCATGATCATGAGTCGTGCATGCACAGAAGTTACCCTGATCTGCTCGAAAGATCCTGAGCTCGAATGGCTGAAGATCGGGTAGCGATCCGGATCAAGGGGGGATGGCATTTCCTTCATTCCAGATGTCTGGCTTTGGCCTGGCTCCCAAGCCCGTTTGTCGGAAGCGCAAGCTCTCGTCAAAACGGCTCGACTAGCCCACCGTCAGGCAGATCGTCTGTGTCCCACACATAGATACCCATCTGAGGCATTTCGCCGCGCCAGACCAAGAGACGCCCTCGAAAGTCGCGCAGCATCGGTCCCCAAAAGCAAGTGCTCGCTTATGCCCGATGCATTTTGTGACTGTCCCGCCCACCGCGCCCCAACAAACCTTCCAAATCTATCATGCCGCTCCGCATCAGAACAGGAGCGAGAACGGATAGCCTGCCATGTCCGCCGCGCAATCGAGTCATCATCAACCTCAGTTAGCTGTCGTATTATGGAATGAAGACGAGAGGAAACAGATGACGCACCGCCCTGCTTTATCCGGAATACAGACATGAGCATGCTGAAGGTGATGACGAGCACGGCGACCCAGAGGTAGACGCCAACGCGCTGGCGCTTGGGGTTGTCGACTTTGGGAAGCGTGATGGAGAGGAAGAGGACGGAGGCTGCGCAGATGCCGTCTGTGCGCGTTGATCAACTCTCGCGTCAGCGCCATCAACGCAGAGACATGGGCGCGCGAGAAGAAGGTGAGAAGCCCGACGCACAAATCATGCTGACTATTTGGACCTCGATTCCATACATGTTGCTGTACCCCTGCGCGATGTACTGGACGCGCCCAGAGCCGTCGCGGGCCATGACCATCTGGGGCGGCTTGCGGATCTGCGTCCACATGTACCCGCTGATGAGGGGCATGATCGCGGCCATCACGACGGCGGCCCACGCCCAGCGGTTGGTGAGCAGCGGGCCGAGGAAGCGCGACCACGTCGCGCGCGCGAAGGCGGCCGCGCCCAAGAGGGACGCGAGCGTCACGAACAGCTTCGTGTAGTCGAAGGGGACGGTGTAGGTCACGGGGAAGGGAGAGTGCGCGGAGAGGAATGACGCGACGTTCTGGGCGGAGAAACCGCTGTGGGGGAGGGAAGGAGAACGTTAGTAGGCAATGAGCGGGGTGAGGGGGACAGAGGGAACGACGCACAGTCGGTTGAAGTCATAGCTTTGGAACTCGCCGCGGTTGGAGGAGGTCGAGGGAGGGAGGTATTGGAGGTTCGGTGCGGAGGCAAGGCCGAGCTGAAGGGTGCATGTGGGAGTGAGCAAGGAGAGGAAAATGGCCTGGGCATGAGGAGAGGGAGACGCACACGCTGGAAGATGTCCCGCCCGTCCCTAAAGTCCAGCGTCGCAAAGAACAGCTTGTCCTTGTTCTCAGACCGCTTAAACTGCTTAGCGAGCGCCTTGAACTGGGGATCGAACTCCCTGCCATCCGTTCCCCGTCAGTCCGCCCAGCTCCTGGAACCGACCACAGGCCACGGGACGCACCTGCACGGTGCGCAGTTGAACTCGGGTCCCAGCGCAGTGAGGACGACTGCGACGCCGTAGTCGCGCGGCTTGGCGACGAGCTCGTCGTACAGCGCCGAGTTGAGCTTGATCACGTTGTTGCTGGATTTGGATGCGAGCGAGGAGAACTTGGCATGTGCTTCGGGCGAAGCGGAGGCGAGAAGCGCGAGCACCGGGAGGGAGAGGAGCGAGAGAAGACGCATGGTTTGAATGGCCCTTGAGGTGGGACGATGAGGGTAATGGGTGAAATTGAAGAGGGAGGGGAAGGAGGAGAGAAAACAGCCGGATGTTGCGGAGATGAGCTGGCTCGCAGCGCTGCGTTCGACCGGCGCAGGAGAGTGACCAGCGAAAGAAGCCTGCCGTCCAAATGAAATAATTTCCTATCAGCCCACTTTCAGTGTATTTGAGAGACGAAAGGCACTGACGAGGAGGAGGAGGTGATGAAGGTCGACCGGAAGGACACGACGACATCCGCGCTGGAAGGGCGCGCTCGGGCCGAAGTGCCGTTCGAGGGGCAGACTACCAATTTCACTAATAACTTTGCTAGCAGTCTCTTCAAGCCTTTTGTTATTGCCGGGAAGTGCGCTTCTCCAACTCGCCCCGCGACCCTCATCATGTCCGCTGCTCCTCCTCCCCCCGCCCCGCGCTCAGACCGTTACCGCTCGCCCCCGCCACACGCGCGCGGCGGAGGATACGACGACCGCAGCCGTGACCGCGACCGCGGCTATCACGACCGCTACCGCGACCGGGACGGCGAATACGACCGCGACCGGCGCGGTGGTGGCGGTGCACCGGGGGGCTACGGTGGTGGACGCGGGCGGAGCAAGAGCCCCGATCGCCGGGGTGGGTACAGGGATTTGGATAGACCGGATGATGCGCTGGGAGGAGGGAGGAGGGACCGAGGTGCGTTCTGAGCGCCAGCGCTCTGGCTGCGAACGAATGAGGACGCTGATGAGGGCTTGGTGCACACAGACTACAGAGACCGCGACAGGGACTACCGATCGGGCGGTGGCGGGCGGGGCCACCACGATGCGCGAGGGTACCGCGACTCGCGCGACCGACGCTCCGGCCCGCCACCGCCCCCGGCCCGCGGCGTCGG
>JTLS01000721.1:0-14542 GCA_000826855.1 Basidioascus undulatus
CCAATGAGGAACTCGATGCCCTCCATGAGCGCCTGTGGGTGGTGTGGGTATGGGAGAGGGGGGAGTGGGAACCCTGTGGGGAGGGGTCAGAAGGGGAGGATGGGGGAAGGAGGAGGGGACAAACAGGTCGTCGGATAGGAGGTCGTCCCAGGGTGCCTTTGGGGGCTTGCGACCCGCTACGAGCTCTGCCAGCCGGCCGGGCGTGGGGGCGGGGGTGGACTTGTCGCTGTCCGTCCCGGCCGTCCCTTCGTTCTCAGCACCTTCTACCCACACAACCAAACATGACGCGCAACTCACCCGGACCCGGAATACCCCGACCCCGAATCGGTAGAAGACAGCCGGGCGCTCAGCTGAGCGGGAACTGGGAGGAAGAAAGAAGGTAAGGATCCGATCGAAGCTCTTTTGGAGGCGGAGAGAGGGGGACGTGCTTGATGGACGCTTGGAGAGCGCGCGGAGGGCCTGGCGCGTAAGCATTCTCGCTGCTCCAGAAGTGACTTGGACGGGAGGAAGGTAGAGATGGAGGACGAGGAGATGGCGGTGAGCGAAGGCGAGAAGGCAAGGAGTTGAGAGGCGGCGTGGTAAAGTTGCCTGTCGGCCGCCTGTGAGTTGTTTGGCGCTTTTGCGGATTCTGAGCGCTCGGAAGACCGGCCCGGTGCTTCGAGGAGCAACGTCCACCTCCTCAGTCTGCGTGATGCGTACCTTGACTGTTTCTAGACTACCGTCTTCCTCATCGCCATGGTCTCCCCTCCCGCTTTCCCTCCCCGCACCGCCGCCTTCGCCTCCCTCCTCCTCACCCCCTCCCAGCACGACCTCCACCTCGCGCACCTGCTCACCACCTCCTCCTCCCCTGCCCTCTCAGCATCCCCGTCCGAGGAATTCTTCTCCCTTCCCTCCGCGATCCACCACTCCTCCAAGGCACTACCGGATGACCAACCGCAGCTGCGCGTGAGGGGGTATGGGGAAGCGTGGGGCGTTTGTGGGGGGGAGGAGGGGGTGCTTGTTAGGTGGGATGAGGGGGTGGATTCTGTGGTGAGTCTTTTCCTTGAGGTGGAGTTGGAGAAAGCTGGGGGAGGGGTTGAGTGTTGATGGGGGAGGGTGGCAGTTGTTTGTGATGGTGAGGGTGGAACGGGCTGTGCGGGTGCCGCATGAGTATTGGGTAAGTCTACCATCCGGCCCTACTACACACGAAACACTCCACAGCATCTTACTCTGTCACTGTTCTCCCTTCAGACCCTAGCTTTTGACGGCAAGCTCCTCCCCGGCGCCTCAATAGCCGCAGACGTCTTCCACGCCGACCCACGGCATCGTTGCTCAGATCCGCTAGGTACCCACCTCCTCACCTCCTTCTCTACTATCATTAAGCTGGGGAAATGACGCTGATCGGAAGGGGAGCAGATGTCTCGCTCGTCCCCCTCTCCCAGGCGGACGAGTTCGAGGCGGAGTTTGGGACGGGCCACGGACACGGACATGGGGGCGCGGGTGGAGGATGTCCGTGTTGCAGGGGGACTTGATGATTGCGGACATTGAAGGTGAAGCTCATTCCCTCGGGGTTGGGATGGCTTACGCTGCTCCACATGCCTATTGACCGACCGATGCGCGCGGCATGGGAAAGCGCGACTGCAAGCTGCCATCCATTCACTCGCCCACCCTGCCTCTGATGCTACATTTCTCAAATGTCCAGTCGGAAGATAGAGTGCCATGATATCAATCAAGCTTCCCGTCGAACGTACGTGTATAGTCTCCCGACGAACCACATGTTCGGCCCCCTTGCGCCGCCCGCTCCACAACCACCACCCCGCGTCGACTCCCGCGCCCATTCGTACCGCCGCTTCGACTTCGTCTTTTCGCACAGATCACCCAAAATGAATCTCGCCGAGCTTCCACACGACATTCACAAGCTCGTCATCGCGGAAGCGGGCGCGCCGTCGCACCATCTCTCGTATACTCGGGACAGCGCGACCTTGGCATCGCTCTGCCTCGTCTCGCGCTCCTTCAACAACGAAGCAACGCCGAATCTCTATGGTTGGATCACTCTCCGCTGAGCGAATGCCATAGAAAAAGCTGTCGAGTACTCTGGAAGCGAGGCGCCTTCTCCACGGCCAGGTTCATTCGCTCCATATTTGCCCTTCGTTCGGGAGGACCGACCGCTTCAAGCGCTTGACTGAGCGAATGCACGCTCTGCGGCGCACTATTCTGAATTCTTCGGTCTCCGGGAGGTTTCACCTTTGAGGGTCGACTCTGGAAGAGTACGTGCACCCGCTTCTTCTCGTCGCTTGACGGTGGTGTCATTGGCGTGCTGTCGTCGCTCACGCAACTCACTCGCCTCAGACTCTGCAACCGCCAATTTGGTCGCACGGATAGCGTTCAATAGCTACTTTGTCCGACCAGTCTTACCCATGTTGCGCAGTGTTCGGTAGACATAACTGAGATTCGCAGCCGTGATTGGCGGGACGGTCTCTCGCACTTCCTTGCCCATGCGCGGGCACTGCGCAAGGTGATCCTCGGTGGGCATTAACACTAGCCGTTATGAAAACAGGGAGGCTCACATGCGTGAGCTGAACGTGTGGTTACCGCAGCGCAGCGTTTAAGTGATCCTGTTCTCGCCCAGCGTCAATTCAACGACGGCAGCGGGCGGGATCATAGACCGGGTAGTGGATAGGAAGCTGTGGGATTCAGAAGAGTAGATTCAACGCAGTTCAAGGGCCTGTTCTCTGAACCGCACTGTTTTCCCATTTGACCATGTTCGAGAGTCGCAATTTGTGCGGGACGAGTGTGCCGAGTGTCTCCTCTTGTTCCCGAACCATTGCAGCAGTAAGGACAGGAAATCCCACACTTCCCCGGATTCCGGAAGAGCACTATGCGAGGAAACGGACGCAAGTCTGCCTCCCGAGAACTTACTTTTGAACCTTTGTGCAGTCGTTTGCAGGCGGCGTTGTCAGCTGAGCGCTGAGCAGCACTGTACAGGCTTGCCACAGGCAACATTGAAGGTCATAATTTCAGGCGATTAAGTGTCTCCGCCTCTGTCTACTTAAGCAGACAGGTGGTTCAGATATCTAACAAACTGAAGCAGTGCTCGAAGGCCCAAGCAATCAGCAGTGGCCCTTTAATACGTCTCCCCGTGATATAAGTGCGCCAGAGGCAGTACACAAGTGCTCGTTTTGACCGATGCACAGAAGGTTCTACGTGAGCGCAAGCAAACCACACTCCATAAGCATTATCCAAGGAGAAGCATGTAGATCAAAGCATTAGAAGCTGTCGAGAAGAATGCAGCGTCCGCGTCCTCATTTTAAAACAGCCGGACAACTTGCTTAAAGAACGACCCTGTTCTAAAGTTTTGAAAAGATTGGGAGTCAAATGAACAAAAACGGTTCCAGAACTTCTAACTGTAGTAGGCCGCAATCGCGGCTGCCTGCCCTACTCGGTACCCATTCGACAATGTTGGTTCTCTGGGGAAGCCGTAATTCCAAGCGACCTCACGGGCGGTTTTCCTGAGAGAGATGATCATTCCCACCCGGCTTCGAAGGGGATGAGATGTCCATCAATCCTCCTTTGACGCCCCGCAGTGCATCAAGCTCTCTCGCTTTCCTTACGCCAGCCCTCTTCTCGCCCAGGCTAACCCTCTCTCAAATCTGTGTCCTCATTAGTTAACGCTGCGCTTGAGAATCCCCTCTCAGCGGCAGCCGCATCGCCAGCGCTGGGCGCCCTTCTCCCTCGACTTTATGAAGCGTCCACTCTGTCTGCCAAAGATGAGGGGATACGCTTGGTACAGGAAGATTTGATGGAGGAAGAGGGAACTTCCAGGTCGGCCGTCACCGCAAGGGTGTCAAAAGGACATACAGACGAGCTGTTAATACGGAGAACGGAATATGGGCGTACTGCTTGAATATGCACCATCCCCCAGCAAGAACAGGGGGCGACGTTACCCCCAGACTGTTCCAGAGATATGCAGCCGACCTTAGCTGACTACCCCACTCGGCGTAAGGGGACCAGGGTATACCGTCGTGGTCGTCCGGAATGGGATGGTGCTCACGTTGCTCGACTGATCCGCCGCGTTCTGTCGGCCTAAGCGTCGGGTTTGGGGAGGAGAAGGAAGGGGGCCGGACCGACACGAACTAAACCCCCGAGGATGGTTTCCCGCGTCAAGTCGTTATTGAGGCGACAGAGCTCAGTGATCTGCGCCTCGCGTTCCCGGTGCATCCTTGCCCCGCCCCTGACATCAGCATATGCGAGCATCAAAGTTAATCTGCTCTGCGGATCGGAGTGCTCGCGCTCGAAGGCCATGGAACGACTCACAGAGCAGCTCCCTCGCCTCGATAGCCATCTCCAACAGCTTCTCCCGCCCATGCTGCCACGCGTCCATCTCGCCCCCGCCCATCCTGAGGCCGAACTTCAGTCAATGTGCTGCTCCGCTTACAGACTTTGATCTGAAAGAACCTAAAATATCTTGTTATTATGGCATGAACAAAAGCAGAAAGCGAACATGCGTCCATGCAGTGCGAACGAGCGTGGTATCATGCCAGCTGCTGCGTCCCAATCGTACGTCCCCTAACTTTCTCACTGCGAGGCGCTCATTGATCGCCTTGGAGAGAAAACAAGCGAAAACCCAAACGTGTACTTCCACACCCTCCACCCTTCCCCCGCCTGACCGGCGGCGATGTCGAACAGCCGACGCCTGCCTCTGTACGCTGTAGTGCTCCATAGTGTTGTTCAATTGTTGATGTCTTTCCACTGGATGCTTTCCGGTCGGTCCACAGTGTTTTCAAAACGATGAAGAGTGTGCTGCAAGCTATGATGCGGCCCGCCCTACTCGGTCCCATTCAACAAGGCTCGCACTCTGCCGAAGCCGCACAGCCAGGCGACCACACGGGCGGTTTCCTCAAGCGAGATAGACTATAATGGCAGCCCGAGTGCAAGAGAAGTGGATGCCCATCAACCTTCCTCCTAGACCTGTAGATCCCACGTACAAGCGGGGTCGTCGCCCTGGAAGTGCAAATAAAAAACTTCGGCAGCATGTCCAGGCACACTGGCCCACGGAACAACATCAAGAACAGCCTGAAAACCTTCAATAAATCTGTCCTGGCTTGGTGACCTGAAGAATTTGGATCGTTTTATAAACCACAACTCGGAGTTCTGAGGCACTTACTGAAGGGTTACTGGTTGCCGGCGAGAAGCGAGAGCGTGGAGTGCTACGCCTGTACGGTACGTGAAGATTGGCATAAGACGATAGAATGTGCGGGATAGACGAGCTGAGGTGCTGCGAAAGTCCTCAAAGAGAGGCCGAGAAGGGATAGACACGGTTACAGAGTACAGTCCGGGATGGGATCGTCTGAAGATCAAGGGCGGCCTGCACTCGAGCGAGTCGGTTCTTGCAAGGCGTTTGAAAGCAGTGTCTGGAGGACGCTTGCTCCAAAAACATTCTACTGGTTATTAAAAGATTACCCGGGGCCTGAGTCTAGGGAGGGCGACTTTGCAGTATTGGTTGACGTGCACACGGCCGCGGGGCAATGCATCGCAGCTCAGCTTCGCTAGTTCTCTTCAATCGAGCAGTCTCCAGTGGACAATGCGCACAAATTAGCTGTCTGGAGCACATGTCCATCAGGGACACACAAAGCGGTTAAATTGCAAGTGCGGTTCCACCCACTGCACACCTCCGGACTGCGTAACGGACGTACTTGACCCTCACGCGTTGGATTGCTTTCCAGCAGACGCTGAACGGACTGAGTGGCCTGCTCACTATTAGATGGAAACTAGGACTGTCCCACCCGAAATCGCTGTTGTCTGTGCTCCGCTGCACGGACTGGATTGAGATTTCTGCCCGCTCGCCATACTCCCCTGAAACTCTTCGATCAAGCTGCAATCATTGTGCCATAACGCACTGTCAGACACCCGAAGGCGGACGCAGCAACATCGTCCTCGCTCATCTCAACCGCGCCACCCGCGCTATAGCGCTCAAAGCGATCTTACGTCACGTTCTGTTGACTACCAGCGGCGGTGGCGGCACCGCTCCTAGCATTGTCGTACTTTTAGTGGTGGAAACGGGCTCATGAGGGCGGGCTGGTGGGGAGGAGGTGGATAAGCACCCCGCACGCCGCGAGGAAATGAGAAGTGAGGTTATTCATCAGGTCATCAAATCATAGTCGACAGCAGTCTACACAGCCCAACGGTCCTATAGCGCGAACCCCTCCGTGTGCAGCCCCACCCCGCCCACGCGTGCCGCCCGCACAGGCTCAATGGCAGCCACGGCGTTCCGAACCTCTGCAACGAGCGCAGGCGGTCCAGCCGCCGCAATCCCGAGGCCGCCTCCGCCGGCCATCGGGGTCAAAGGCGCTGAGGTCGGGGACCCGCCACGCTCCTGCCCCTTCTCGAGCGACGAGTGGCTCGAACTCTTATTCATCTCGGCGTTGGACGCTGAGGCATCGGCGAGCGACTCGCGCACGAGCGTGCGGATATCCGGACGGTAGAGCGTCAGAGACGTGTGCGCGGAGAGGGTGTCGAGGCCGAAGAGCGGGGGCGTGGTCCTGTCGGGGCTGGCTAGGGGGAAGGCAGGCCCGCTGCTACCGTCGTCGTCGGGGAGGGAGACGTGCGAGGGAGCGGGGAGGCTGGAGGGGTTGGTGATGTAAATGTGGGTGGTTGCGTGTACGGCTGCGCACTTGGCGAGGAGGTCCAACGACCGGCGGAGAGCGGGCGCGTAGGCGCTCAGAGCGGCTGAGGAAGAGGAGGGGATGGTGGGTCAGCGTCCAGCGAAGCCGAAGCGGGTCAATGGATAAAAAAGGGAGAGGAGGGGCGACGTACGGTAGTTCCGGAGAATCAGCACCACCCGCACCCTCCTCATCGCCCCTCCGGCAGTGGCAAGGCGCCCAGCCAAGTCGTCCAGCGCGCCCAAAATAAACGTGACCCCAGACCCACCCGAGAGGAGCAAGACGTCCTCGAACTCCTCCAGGTCGATGGAGGGCCCGCCGTACGGCCCATCAACGATGACGCGCGATGCGCATGCCTTCTCCGTGCCCTCGCTGTCGGACTGCACGGCCTGGTGCAGCGCGCGGGTCCAGTCACCCGCGGAGTGGGCGTAGAGCGTCAGGCCGCGCGGGCGGGAGGATGCAAGAGCGGGAAGGGAGGTGAGGGGCGCGTTCGTAATCGTTAAAGGGTGCGTTTCGACTGCGAACATGGGTGGGAGTGGGCGCGGCTCGATCAGATTTCGTGTAGGAGGTCCAGGTAAGGTGAATGGCGTACTGAAGCGCGATCCGGAGAAGACGCGGACCCAGATGTGCTGTCCTGCGCGCCAGCCACTGTCGATATCTGAGGAGCGGAAGACAGTACATCTTTCAGCGCTGCCTTGCTTAAAGAGCATGCCGTTGTGCACGCTCACCGTGGACGTGGATCTGGGTCGTAGGTAGAGCTCAGCACGTTCCTTCAGAGGCCCTTCCTCATAGCGAACGGCTCACCATCGTCACACCATCCGCAAGAGCAATAAGCGAAGCGTCCCGGACCCGGTAGCGCAGAAGGCGGAAGACGAGGTCAAGGGTGTAGAAGGCAATAATCGGGTACACAAACGGGCGGGAGTCTGTTCGCACTGTTTTAGCGGTGTACTCAAGCCACCCGAGGGCAGGAGGGAAGCACAACATACACGGCGTGTGGTAGCCTGCTCGCGCAGCGCAGCAAGTCAGTGTGGCGCTTCTGGACTAGCGAACGCTTTGGCTTACTGATAGCGATGATGAATCCGACGAATCCGAGAATGCTGTACGCGCTCAAGAGTTGATCATCTGAAGGTTATCAAGAGGAGACACACAGCGGAAGAAGTACTGAGAAGCCCAGAAGACCTGGTACGCGACCTTGCGCACAATCCGGAGCGAGCTGAGGACGATAACGCAGAGGAAGGCAAAGGCGGTGTATCCTTGACGTGCCTTGATGTTCTTGCTCAGTTGATCGCCGATTCCTCCCTATGTACAGGAGCGGAGTCAGTTGCGACCGATGGTGGTGTGGCTAGAGAGGAGAGGAAGCGAACGGTGATGTAGATGTGAGACCACAAGGAGCCGTGGACCACCTGTATAGGGAACATCAGCTTCGTTCGTTTTTATCGCAGAGCTCGAGTCTAGCTCACCGCCATGAGGAACAGGAAGCGACCCGTCCAGCGGTGCAACCAGTTGAGGCGGTCGTAGGACTTGCCGAGGATCACCTCGACGAGCGGCGCCTTAGAGCTCAAGACAAACACGAAGGGTAATTGAGAAAGCGCGAGGAATCCCGGGCGATTACCGGTCGTTGAGAGGTCGACGCCACCGAGCAGGAGGCAGGGGATGAGGGCGGCGACGTAAACAAGGACGACGGCGCATTGCGCGACCGTCAGCGGGAAGTACGCGCGGCGGCAGCAGTCCTGGACCTTTCGGTGCAGAAAGCGCGGCAGCGGAAGGGTGTAGAGCGTGGCGGTGTGGAAGAGCGCTTGGTGGTACGCGAGGGGGCGAAGACGGCGAGGGGCGAGGGCAGGCCGCTGTGAAGCGCTGATGGCGCTCTCCTCCTTGCCGAGGGAGCGGTAGGCCGTTCCGTTGCTCTCGCACAGCAGCCAGCCTTGTAAGATCCGCTGGGTCTGAATCCGTCGTACGAGCGTCGGCGTCGCGCACAAGGCAAGTGCGGCGAGGCCGGCGGAATAGGCGTAGACGAGGTAGCGTCCGTACTGCGGGTCGACGACGTACGAGCTACCGATCGAGGATTGTTCAGCATTGTTCAGCTTCGACAATTCAAGAAAGAGGAGCGTACTTGTACGGCCTTAGGTGTGACGGAGGCAAGGGCGCGCCGGACATACTGGCTGCAATGCTGCGGCGGGGGATGATGGTGGTTGGAAGTCAAGAGACACTGCCGGCTTCCCTCCGACTTTCACCTCTAACCAACCCTAAGTCTCGGTCCTGAATGATTTTTTTCTCAAAATCTTCGTTTGGCACATATTCACCCCTTTTGTTTCTGAAAGAGCGGTGGTCTTCGCGATGGTCACGGCGTAGGAGACGAGCAAAACGGAACAGCGACAACCCAGTGTGCTTTCGGAGTGCAAGTGAACACGGCAGACATTCACTCTTGAGTTCATTCAAATAGCGGTGGATCTCATCCCAATTCATAGTGAACGTAACATGCGTGGAGACGAAGCGAAACGAAACAGCGTCAACCCGGTTGCTTTTGGAGTGTGCGAGCGAGCAAACTAGAGGACAGCGAGCGCGGAAGCAAGGAAGAGCCCAGAGGCAGCAACCATAGCGCCGCCGATGGGGAGAGCGACCGCGCCGTTGTCTCCATCGTGGTCGTGGTCGGTCTCGGTGTCGTTGCCGCTCGAGTGCCCGGACGAGGTGCTGTTGCTGCAGGAGGGAACATCGGCACCCTCGATGAGTGTGACACTCGCGCACTGTGTCGGTCAGCCGGGTCAGCCGTCAGCCCTTCATGCGTAGAGAGTGGAAGATGGCTCACCTGGTAGAGGTCTAGAGGGGACGTTCGAGCGATGCAGTTCAGACAGTCAGCGATCAGAAAGCGAGCGTATGCATGTCGAAAGTGGGCTGTTGGTTCACTCACTGCCATCGCCGCCGTCGTACCTGCGCATTGTCCCGCCCTGATAAGCTTGGCTCGCCCCTCGCAACGCTCAAGGAAGGATCCCACTCACAGGACCTGGAGCGTCGCGTCCGTGCCGTTCTGGACGCCGGGGATGTCGAGCGCACCAATGTTGACGGGCAGGCAGAACTCGCCGGCGCTGGTGACCGGCGACCAGTAGTTGACGAACGGCAGCTGCGTGCCGTTGGACGTCGTGTTGAAGTCGGAGAACTCGGTCGGGTTTTGGTCGAGCGAGATCTGGATGGCGACTGCGTGGAGGGAGAGGAGAGGAACTCGTCAGATCGGATCTGGGAATGATATTGGATGCGGCGATGGAAAGAGGGGAGGGAGAGCGACGTACTGACGGCGGACGTGTGGTGGCTGTCGATCTTGAGGGTGGACTCGCCGAGTGGGAACGGCGTGCGCGTCGCGTTGTTGCCGGGTAAGCCGCCGCAGAAGTTGGACTCTGTCCCACCGAAACAACAGTCAAATCTCGAGCGCACAACCAAAAGGGGGGAAACTGACCCTTCGCATCCTCGAAGCCCCACGACGTGGGGTAGTCGAGCGTGAAGTGGGCGGAAGCGGACGCAGCGAGGGCGGCAAGGGCGAGAGCAACGCGGGCGACCATGGCTGAGATGGGACTGTTCGTGACTGTTCGTCGTCGGAGGGGGAGGGAATGATGGAGGAAGGCAGAAGAGAACCCACGAGGCTGCTTGTTCTTTAAATCGGTCTGGTGGCGGAGGGCTGGGCCGGCCGTGGCTGGGGGTATGTATTCTGACGACTGACGGGCCCTCCAATTCGAATGAAGTTTGCTGTGTCTCGGGCCTGGGACCTGAAACACGTGCGCCAAAGCCTGAAAATCACATTTAAAAATTGGCCAGATTTTGGTAGACCCGCCAGTTTACGCGCGGGCTCGCTCAAGGGCTGCTTTCGCTCGCTTTCAGGAGGAAGACATCACAGTGCACTTTCAAACTCGCCTTTGCCGGGGTAGTGACGCCTGCACACTGAGTTATCTATTCAAGAATGAAATCAGGGTATTCGAAAGTTGACATGGTTATACAAGATGCGATGCGAAACAAGATGCGATGCGGGACCAAGCAACAAGATGGCACAAGGAAGACGACCACGGCTGCGAGACTACATGATGTGCCCGCCGACTGCGAAGCGCCCGAACGCGACCTGCCGCCATCCAGCCCAATCAGCCTGCATTCACCTCCCTGCCCTTTGCAACAATGGACATACCTCCCCCGCCCCCATCCCGAGCAGAATCGAGATGAACCAGAACGCCTGGCCCGTCCTGCGACGTTCCCGACCACCAAATCAGCCTTCTCTTCCTCTTCCTTGCTCCCTCGCAGAACATACATGATAGCAAGCATGAGCAGCATCCCGATTCCGTACGTGACGATCGCCATCCCCCCACGCGCGAGGTCGTACTCGAGATTAAACGGCGGGGCCGAGCGGATATGTCCGTATGACGCGAGGGCCGCAAGGTGCCCCTGGGCGTCGTGCTCCACGCCCGCGTCCCGCTCTTTCGTTGAGAGCTCCTCGCGCTGCAGGTCGGCCAGGACGCGCTGCAGCCTGCGAGAAAAGAGGGTTGAGAAGGGCGCCTGGGGAAGGGGGAGGAAGAAAGCGCTCACTTAAGATTCCGACGCAGGTCGGCAGCCGCCCCCACGGCTGCGAGGAAGCGGGAGAAGACGGCGAGGAGGAAGAGCCCGATGCAGGCGCCGGCGAAGGCGCCTTTGCTCGTAGGCATCCAGGCCTCGAACCTATCCCCCCCAAAACCCCCGCACATCAGCCTGCATTCTTACACTGACTACCGTCGAAACGCACCAGAGCATGTCCGACCCGATGTTGGCGTGGAACGTCCTGCGCCCGCACGCACGTCAGTAAACACTTTGAGAGCGGTGGGGAGCGGAGTGGGAGGCACACATGCTCATCCCGTGCGAGGAGGAGCCAGAGCTGGAGCCCATGTCCATCCCGTCCATTTGGTCGTGCGCGAGGGCGAGGGGGGCGAGCGAGCCGAGGACGATGAGGGCGAGCTCGAGCATTGCTGATAGACTGAGATTGGCTTGGCGGGAGAACGGGTGGCTGTCGATAGACAAGGAGATTCCTGGGTAGGACGAGAACGAGGAGGATGGAGGTGTTGTGTGTTGTGGGTGGGCGAACAGAAGGGAAGGAAGGGGGGCTCGCGGTCAGCAGCCAGCCTTCGCAGCCTGTTGCCCTCGCATTTCCAGGCAACCGGATGCAATTCACGCAGCACAAACAACACTCGCCTCGCCCTCGCGCCTCGCGTATTTTCCTTTTCCCCTAGCCCACACTCGTAAGACACAGAACATGTCATAATCTCCCATCCCGCACTCGAACGAGCGAAAATGATGCAGAATCACGTCCTGCACGCAGTGTGGAAGTGAAAAGCACATGCATGGTCCTTCGCCCTTCTCGCCACCTCCCCCCGCCGGTCCACCTCGAAAACACGCGTCTACAGGCCCCCAAAAATCCGCAATCCTTCCAAGAGATCCAAAATTCAGCGGCCCCGCACAGTCACCCCGTGCCGCCCAGCCTTTCGATATGCATGCGCGTGCGCAAATGCGGATCGATGAGCGATCGGGACAACCGAGTATGTGGGACAAGGCGGGACGAGCACGGAACGATAGGCAACAGGTTCTCATTGGTCCACGTCGAGCGAAGAGCAGGGGAAGATGGTTCCGACAGCGGCCGCGTGACGTGCTCATAGCGAGGGCGGGGCGCCGTCGGTTAACGTCGGCCGATGAGCAGGGGACATGGGGAGAGTGGCAAATATGGTGTGCCAGTGGAGGGGATGGGAGAGAGGGGGTGGCGGCCTTGTGAGGGGAAGGGGGATCGGAATGTCGGCGGTCAGACGTTCGGGGAGAGAGAACGTGGATGGAAGGATGGTATTGATGGTGTCGAAGTGTGAATGCGAAAGCGTATGATCGAGGTACTGTTGATTAGCCGCGAGGAGTAATGAGGATGATTTATCGGAAAAGATAATGAGGATAGCATCGGGTGAAATCGAATGAGGATGAGCAAGTGAATGCCGATAGGGTCGACAGCCAGCGAAAGCATGAATGAGAAGTACGATGAGCGAGATTGGATCGAAGTCAGTGAGCTCAAGTGACGAGGGAGGGAAAGTCCACGACGCCCTCACCAACTCCGCCGACGACGAGACGGCCATCTTCTCGCAGCGAAGCCGCCCAACCCACGAAACAACCACCCACAGTGCCTGCCTGCAGTGCTTTCACCTCGACAAACCGACTGAAAGACCGGCGAGCTTCGAGCGAGAAGGGAGAGCAGGGGCTCATGGGAGAAGCAGGAGAGGAGATGGTGGCGGAAGAAGAACGAGGAGCAGAGGGGGGAGTTTGGGCGCTCTTGCGCGGTTTGCGCGAAGTGAGCGCCGCAGCGGGCGAGGGTGCGCGGTTTCTGCGAGGGTACTAGGGATTAGGTAGGGAAAATAGCACAAGAGATGAGCGGGCGCATTTTGGCTCTGTCGCGTTGAAATGCGCCAAACAACCAGGTTGTTCTCTTGAATAATTCACTTGAATGTTCATCAGTTCATATCAATAAATGTCAGACAATTGAATCAAATATGAGAGTGTCGAAACAGCAACGTCCGCCGATCTCGGCGATAACGCACACGAAAATACCCGTCACCGAAAGGCAGGCAACCTGCCTCCGACTCAGTCGCCTTCTCGCTTCCTCCCTGCCATTCTCCAGTCCGTTTCGCTCTCCATTTCTTTGTCCTCCCTCCCAAGTACCTGCCAGCCGTCCGCTTCCCCTCTCTCCCACTCCCGCCGCCGCCCGGCTCCCGAAACCCACCATGCTCCGCTCCTTCGTCGCCTCCCTGCGCCCCCTCGTCCTCCGCGCCCGTCCTTCCACCCTCCTGCCCCCCGCCCCTACCGCTCACGCCCACGCCCACGCGCCCTCCCTGCGGCCATCCGCGCACGCGACCGCGCTCGCGCGGGGGATGAAGGTGCGCTCGTCGATCAAGGCGATGTGCGACGGGTGCTCGATCGTCAGGCGCAAGGGCCGGTTGTATGTCATCTGCAGTAAGGATCCGAAGCACAAGCAGGTGAGTCTGAGCGGGGAGGTGGTGAGGGGAGGGGGGGGATGAGAGGCTGATGAGCGCGGGGGATGCGGGGGTAGCGGCAAGGATGAGAAGTGGACGGCTGGGCTCTGGGACGGGGAGGAGGCGAGGGCCAGGCGGTGTTGGGCGGAGGAGCAGGATGGTGGGTCTTGTGAGGGCACTGAGGCCTGGAGGGAGTCTTGTGGCTCGGGTTTATGGGTACATCTCCACCCTTCATGCACGGCGGCGAGTCTTCGATCAGCTGTGCAAGGCGCTCGAGGCGGCCAAGGAGAAGTGGGACGGCGCGATGGAGGTGCTTGATGAGGCGAAGAGTTCGATCGAGGACGCTCTTAGCGTGGGCGCAGCATGGAAGGACACCTATCAGGTTGTCGGACCTGCCAGATGAGGCGGACGGAAACTGCGTCCGCAGCTTTCGCAGGCCCCCAAAGACCCTGAAGAGACGAACGCTCCATCAGACGTCTACTGGTTCACAAATCCTTCTCGGCGTACCCAGCTCCCCGGGATCATGCGTCGCACCGTGAGGTCGACCGCTGTCGCGCCCGCTGTCGAGATAGACGGGCTGTGCGGATTCCAGACCTTTGTCTGTTCCCGATCCTCGGAGTGGATCCAGCTCCGAAGCCGGCACCTGAAATTCGGCGCCTGGAACCGTTCTGCTCTCTAGCGTTAAGTGGGAAGACGGCACCATCTGCGTAGAAGGTCTCCGTCTCCGAACGCCCAAGCCACGACCCAGTGCATATACGATCGGTTCGCCGGAACGCAGCGCCAGCGTTCAAAGCGGTACCACTCCTAACTACGACAGCTCCCGCTCACAGCGTCCCACGTACAACACCCCCCTCCCTCTCCCTCTAAACGAAGCACCCCCCCCCCCCCCCCCCCCCCCCC
>JTLS01000722.1:0-14533 GCA_000826855.1 Basidioascus undulatus
CCCACCCGCCGCACCCCGACCCCCAGCCCCCCATCGCTGTAGCTCCCCCACGCGCGCACCTCTCCGCCGGAGGAGAGCGCGAGCGAGTGGTAGTCCCCCTGTGCGAGGGCGATCACGCTTGAGGCCTGGAGCGCGGGGAGCGCAGTGGGCGGGGTTATGGGGGTGGTGGAGGACGTGCCGGAGAGGACGGTGTGCGGAGTGAGAACATGGAAAGTCCGGTATTGGGCGCTGATGTGCGTGATTTGGTGCGTTTCGGGAGGGGGCGCGGGGGAAGGCGCATGGAAGGTGGGGTGCTCGCGGACGCAGTCGAGCTCCGAGAAGAGGGGGAGCTGGCCACCAAGAATCAAATCAGCCTTCTTCGAAGAGGTCGCAGAATGTTGAGGACAAACTCACATATTCCCCCCCCCTCTCCCCGCGCTCAAACAATGCCTCGAGTACCCTCCTTCTCGCGAGCGGACCCACCCCCGCCTGCACAGCAAGCGAGACCTTATACACCCTCCCCTCAGCCGTAAGCGCCAAAACAAAGTCCTCGCCCGCGGCGATGCGCGCGACGCGGCGAGTGTCGGGAACTCGGGGGAGGAGGAGCATGGGGGTGTCGAGCTCGAAAGGCGCGGGGGTGTGCAGGACGCGTGCGTCGGGGTCGAGCGCGGGCGGGTGGGGGAGGGAGGACGTGAGGGAGGAGTATTGGGATTCGACTTCCCTGGGCCAGAAGACGAGGATGTCGGAGGAGGTGGGGGAGGGGGACGGGGAGGTGAAGAGTATGGTGGAGTGGTCCCACCCTGCTGCGATGGCGGTTATGCTTGCGCGCGAGCCAGGAAGGAGGTGTGGGGTTGCGATCCGGTGGGGGAGCCCGAAGGATGTGGACTGATAGAGCGCGGGCGGGGACGAGGAGGAGAGGAAGAGCGCGTGCTTGCGGCCACAGCTGTTCACAACGCCGGAGCAGGTAAGCCACGGGCTCGGGGGTCCGGGGAGGGAGAATGAAGGGAGAGAAAAAGGCACGCACTGTTCGGCACCTTAATGACGTGCCCGACGCCCTCCCACCCCTCCGCCGAGTAGCGCAGCCGGAGCTCGTCGCCGACGGCGAGCTTGACCTCGCCTGACTCGAGTTTGGGCATGCAGAACCAGGCGATGCGCTTCTGGTTGAGGCCGATGTCCCAGCGGACGACGATGTCGTTCTGCGTCTGAGCCTCCTTGAGCCGCTTGTCGTAGTCGGCCTCGATCTTGACCAGGGGTCCGAAGATGTTCTGGTACTGATATGCGTCTTCGTACCTGGACGGCGCATACCAAGTCAGCTGGTGAGGGATGGAGGGAAGGAGGGAAAGCCGGAGACGGAAAGGTGCGAAGGTAGGGAAGCAAGGGAGGGGAAGAGGGGGAGAGAGAAGGGGAGGGAACGCACTTGAGCAAGATTGGCTGCGGCTCGTCGTCGACGCCTGGGCGGTCGAGGTCCTCGAGCGTCGCGCGCGCGTTGTCCTTCCAAAGCTCCTCGAGGCGGTTGATCTGGTGGTACGAGATCTGGCGCGCGCGGAGCTGCTCGTGCTCGGAGGGCACCTTGACGAGCCAGGTGAGGAAGGAGCGGTCCTCGATGAGAGGGGCCCACTGTGAGGGAGCGTCAGCGAGCCGAGAGGGAGTGGGAAATGGAGAATGGAAGGCAGGAAGGAGGGGAAAGGTAGGGGAGAGGGAACGCACTTGAGAGGTGTCCCAGACTATATCGCGCGAGCCGGTCATGGCCGCGCAGGGCTGCCTGTTCCCACCAAGCCAAAGCGCCTCAATCACAGGGTGGAGAGAGAGGGAGCAAGAAAGGTGGCTGCACGCACCGACACAGCAGCACGACCACCGTATCGCTCTTGGCCGGAATGAACCCGAGCATAAACACGTTCTTGCTCCCGCAGTTGTAGCACTCGGGGGCAGTCTCGCCGAGGGGCGACTCGGGGTGGAGCTGGACCTCCTTGTGCTTTGCGCGGACGAGGTGGTTCACGATGTGCGAGCCCGAGGTGGAGCCGCGGGCGTTGCAGAACCACTTGTTGCAGATACAGCACTTGACGACGCACGCAGGGTTGTGGATTCCGCAGTAGCTGTCCGCCCATCGGTCATCCTGAATTCCCTATACAAACCCGGGGTAAAAGGGAGGGTAACCCACGCGCAAGCATGCTCCGGCAGATCGCCCTTCAAGTCCTCGAGCACCAGGTCCTCCTCGTCGAGCCCGTGCCCGTGCTTCGCTCGCGGCTGCACGGAGAGATCCTCAAAGTTGAGCTCGAGGTTGTCGATCGCGCTCGTGCCGTCGTCGGCGTGGTGATGGTGGTCCTGGTGGTGGCGGTGGGAGGAGGGGAGTGCCTGGGAGTGGGCGGCGGTGGTGGACGTGCGGACAGACTCGCCGCCGTACGAGTAGGACGACTGCGCGTCGAGAGCGTCAAAGTCGTCCATTCTGGGTACGGAGAGCGTGGAGATGAGAATGTGGTATGAGGAGGAGGACGAGGTGTTGGGGATGAGGTCGAGGGCGGCATCAATGCTATCCAGATCTCGGGAATTTAGTAGCCGAAATGCTATCGGCGTATAGCGCGTCTTCCTTGGCCGAGCTACTCCCCACCATCTCTTTATCACTCACGCATACACTCACAATCACATCCTCATAAAAACCACTGCAATCGAGTAGATCTGCAGGGTTACCGTATCCCCCACTCGAAATCCTCCCACTCCCCTCTCCTCCCCCCGCCCGGTCTTCGTCCCTCCCCTGACTCGACCCGGCGTCTTCTCAATCTACCCGAGCTTCTCCCTCCGCTCTACTCTCATCTTGCTTGATTTAATTTAGGGCCATCTTATTTTCGCAATGAAGATCACGGACAAGCTGCAACAAGCAGCCTCCTCGGGCGCACCTGCCTTTTCCCTTGAGTTGTCCGTCGCTCCATCCCTCCTTCCTCCTCCCCCCCATCTCACCCCCTCCTCTCTCCAGTTTCCCCCCAAAGACTGAACAGGCACATACCCTCCTCTCTCCTCTCCTACCCCTGGGCTCCCCTGAATCTAATCGGAGGACGATGGGGCAGGGCTTCACCAACCTCCGCACGCGCCTGCACCGCCTCTCGCTCCTCCAGCCCACCTTTGTGAGCATCACCTGGGGCGCGGGCGGGTCGACCGAGGAGCGCACGATGGACCTTGCCGCTGCCGCGCGCGAGCTCGGGCTCGACGTCCTCCTACACCTGACCTGCACCAACATGGAGAAGGACAAGCTCGACAGTGCGCTTAAGCGGGCCAAGGAGATGGGGATCCAGAACGTCCTAGCTCTGAGAGGTGACGCCCCCCGCGGACACGAGTACTGGATCTCCACCGATGACCGCTTCCAGCACGGGTCTGACCTCGTGCGCTACATCCGCGAGCAGCACGGGGACTATTTCTGCATCGGTGTTGCGGGTGCGTCTTTCCCTCTCTTCCCCAACAATTCCACAAAGCTGAATATTTTTGGGGACAGGCTACCCCGAAGGCCACGCCGACTCGTCCGACAAGTCGGCCGACGTTGCCCACCTCAAGATTAAGATCGACGCCGGCGCGGACTTTGTCATCACCCAGCTCTTCTACGACTGCGACGCGTACCTGCGTTGGCTACGCGAGTGTCGGAAGGCTGGTGGGTCCTCCATGTTCTCTTGAGAGGAGGGGGCCTGGAACTGATGGGACGGAGAGGCAGGCATCAACGTCCCCATCATCCCCGGCATCATGCCCATCCAGAACGTCTCCTCCCTCCGGCGCATGACCAACCTCTGCGGCGCGACGCTCCCGCACGTCATCGCCGAGCACCTGGAGCCCATCAAGGTCCATCTCTCCCCCCCTCCCTCGCTCCCCCTCCCACTCACCCGCTCTCAAACAGCATGACGACGCGACCGTCAAAGACTACGGGATCTCGCTTTCGACCTCCATGATCACGACGCTCATGCGCACGACGCAGTCCGACGCCGAGACGTACGGCCCGCTCGCCGTGCGCGCCGCACACTTTTGCACGCTCAACCTTGAAAAGAGCGTGCGCCGGATTCTGGAGAACCTGGGATGGCAGGGCGGGCTGGACAGCGCGAGTCTGGAGGAGAGCGGGCTGCTGCAGGCGGAGCGGGAGCGGGACGAGGAGCGGCGGAAGAACGAGATTGCGCGGTTGGGGAACCGGCTCGTCGCTCAGGTATGCTCCTTCCACCTGCTTCCCTTCTTTCCTCATCTGATCGTCAATGGACGGGGGCAGAACAACTCTGCCTACACCACGCCCACCTCCGCCCCGCCCCCCCTGACAATCTCCGCGCACGAGGCCGCCCTGCGCGCGCAGCACTCGTTCGTCGCGCACCCCCCCTCCGAAGCGTCCGGCCTCCCACCCTCAAGCAAGACCTCCGCGGGGGGGAACTCCCTCTGGGACGAGTTCCCGAACGGGCGGTACGGGGACGTGCGGTCCCCCGCGTACGGCGAGCTGGACGGGTGGGGCACGGGGCTGAAGATCACCCCGCAACAAGCGCTCGCGCAGTGGGGCACGCCCGTCGACACGCACGACCTCACGCACATCTTCCTCGCCTACCTCGCCGGGCGCATCCCCTCCCTGCCCTGGTTCGAGGACCCCCTCCACGCAGAGTCGGAAACTATCATGCCGTACCTTCGCGCGTTCGCGCGGCGCGGGTGGTGGACCGTCGGCTCGCAGCCCGCCGTCGACGGCGCGCGCTCGGACGACCCCGTGTTTGGGTTTGGGCCGCGCGGGGGCTGGATCTTCCAGAAGGCGTTTGTGGAGTTCTGGGTGCCCAGGGGGGAGCTGGAGGAGCTCGTCCGGCGGCTGGAGAAGTGGGAAGGGGGCGGGTACTATGCGGGGAATAGGAAGGTGCGTGCAGCGGGCTTGGCTGCTTTCCCCGCTGGAGCGGGAGGACTGATGGAACGGCTACAGGGAGAGTTCAGGACGAACTTTTTGCCTGATGCGATCAACGCCGTCACGTGGGGTATCTTCCCCGGGAAGGAGATCGTCCAGTCTACGATCATCGAGGAGGTGTCCTTCAACGCGTGGAAAGTCCGTTCCCCGTTTCCCCCTCTTCCTCTCCCTTTCCCTCACCCGCTGATCTGGTAATGTCATGTTGTATTACCGGGACGGGATGGGATGCGGAAACAGGAGGAGGCCTTCGACATCTGGCGCGAGTGGGCGATGCTCTACCCTGCGCAGAGCGCGAGCCGCAAGCTCCTGGACAGCATCGGCGAGGAGTACTGGCTCGTCAGCGTTGTCTATCACGATTGTCCGCCTTCCCCTTCCTCTCCTGCGCGTTCTCGTCTCGGATCTGATCCGGCGCAGCAGACAAAGATGCCGACGGCCTCTGGCGCTTCTTGCTCGGGGACGAGGCGACGAACGGCGCCGACGTCGACGGGAAGCAATGATGGATGGATGGACCCTTTTGTTTTGCCTGCGGTAGTGCGACGGGGCGGCGGGAAGGATCCAGCTGCCCAGCACACGGATCAGGCTCTTATATCATCATCACATTGCATTCGATTTCATGTCTGGATTGTGGATTGTTGTGGGCGGTGGCAGACCGATCGGTGGGTGGGACGCGATGGGCGCGGAAAGAGGCGATGTAGCTGGAATGGCTCATCAGCGGCACTAGGAGGAACGCGGTGCGCCGCAACCGCAGGTGGTGCGATGCGCGGCCGGAGGCTTGTATGCAGGCAGCACCGCATCGTTGCTCTGTTGAAGTTACTGATTAGTTCTTCACATGGGCCTGCGCAGAAGACTTCAAATCATGTGCTTGAGCGAGATGTCCATTGATGCGGTGTTGCGCAAAGCGGTTGCAAACGTCTGCCACAAGTACAGCTCAGACCACAGACACAGTTGAGAGCGGACCTTCGCAGTCACAATGTTTGTCGAACTCCCCTAGTATTACACTAGTATATGCTTGAAAATGCGAAGGAACGTACGGAGGAAGGGAGGCAAGGACGCAACCGCACCTGGAACCCCGTCAGCGCACGCCCGTCGTCCCGCTCGTCGTCTCCCGCGCGGTCTTCTCCATCCGCCTCGTCCGACGCATCGACGCCCCACAGCTGCGTGCCGAGCTTGATGTCCAGCACGTTCGGGTGTACGAAGCGGTGCGTCAGGTTCTCGATCACGAGGGACTGCTGCGGTCTTGTCAGCCTCCTCAATTCCTCTCCTCGCAAGGACCAAGAAATAGGAGTTGGAAGGACAGGAAGATGAAGACAGTGACCTACCTTCCTAGGCGCATCCACCTCTTCCACCGCCTTATGCACCACCCCCTCTCCATCGCCCCGCACAATCCTGTCTGCCTCCCCAGTCTTCCAGCCCCTCCTTCCCCTCCAGCCGGAGCGTCCCAAAGAACCTCTGGACGAAGCGCGCGAGAGGCGCGTATGCGGGGGTCGACGAAAGCGCGGTGTAAAAGTCGTGCTCGAGCGGCGGGCACGGCTTGATCACTGTGTCGCCTGAGGAGGAGAGCTCGCCCGCGTGGTCGCCTACTTGGGAGGCGAGGGAAAGAGGGACGTGGTGAGGGGGTCGGACATTGGGGAGGATGGGGGTGATGCGGAGAAGGGTGCTGCGAGGGGAAGGAAAGCGAGCCGCGACGGGATGGCCAGACTTGACTGGGAGCTTAATAGAACAATGAAAGAATCAGGCAATCAGTCTCGACAGTCAGGATGAGTATGTGTTGAGTAATGCGAGTATCACAAGTGTAGGATCAATGTGCGAGGAGACTGGGATGATGAAGGCAGGACACACGCGACTGCGAACGACTCGGCAGCAACAACTTTGTGTGAGCTCTCTTCCTCTGACCACCATCTCCCAGCAACGCCTCATCTTCTCCTAGGCGCCCTTTCTCTTTCTTGAATTCCACATAAACCCCCACTAGTCCCAAGTACATCCCGCCTCCAAGCACCCCGACGCTCCACTCGATTACCGCCCACCGCCCACCGCCACCGCCATGCCCGTCCCCTTCCCCCTCCCTCGCCAACCAAGCAACACCCTCATCCTGACCTCCCTCCCCCCCACATTCTTCACACCGCTCTCCCCCCTCCAAACGACCCTCCGCCAAGCAGTGGAGCACTTCGGCACGCTCCACACCTGGGCGCCGCTCCGCAACTTCGGCCGCGTCCTCGTGGTTTTCTGGGAGGAGGAGGCGGCCGACCTGTGTCGCGCTGCGATCGACCAGCTCGAGGTCGGCAAGGGCGGGGAGGCGCTCGAGTGGGAGGATGTGAAGAGCCATGGGGGGCTGAGTGCGGATGAGGTGGAGCGGGAGGAGGGGGCGGGACCGACGACGGGGGTGGTGAATGATGAGCAACCGACTGGGTGAGTACTCACAGTTTACCCTATACCTCATCTTGTCCCTATCCCAATTCCATGGCTTATTGATCCCTCCCTGCAGGTTCATCCTCCGCGTCTTCCCCCTCCCCCCAACAGACCTCTCCACCTCCCTCGCGCCGGCGCACCTCGCGCCCCCACCAACCGACAAGAACTTCCTGATCTCCCCTCCCGGCTCCCCTCCTGTAGGGTGGGAGCCCATTCGGGAAGAGCCCCCCAACGCAGAAACACTCGCGGACGACCTCATGCGCGCGCTGACGCAGCTTCAGGCGCAGCAGCAGCCCGCGCCGACGGAAGAGGTCGTGCTCGTGCGCGCAGGGGACGCGGGAGAGGAGGGGGAAGTGATGGTTACTGTGAAGGACTTTTCTGATGGGGGTGCGGAGGGAGGGAGGGACACTCCGCCCGTGAAGGGTATTGGGCTGGTGCGGGCGGGGAGGGACGCCATGCTCGGCATCGGGGGAAATGCCGGCGGCGGGGGAGGCGGAGCTCAGAGGATCACACCGACGGGGAGACCGCCGTTGGCATGAGCGGGGTGCACGGATAGGTGCGTCTGTGCCATCCGGCGGGGTTTGCAAGGGCCGGACTGCGACGCTGACTTTGGTTTGGGGGGAGGTAGATGCTCACGATAATTTTACGACCTCTTACGCCGTTTTTTACATGTCTCATGAACCATGCACTTTGCACTGCGCATCATGCTCCCTCACGCTCCGCTGGCCGCTGGTCTCGTTCGCAAACGTGGACGTCGCGCTGGCGAGCCGAAGCTCATCCTCAACAGGTAGCGCCTTACATCAATCGAGCCCTCACTCACGCTTCACCACCGCCACTTCGTTCTTTCGTTATCGCCTCTCTCGAGCTCAAGTCGCTCCCTCCCGTTCCCGCGGGCGGGCGGTCTGCTGGGCTCGCCGCGTCGGCATTTACGCAGGGGAAGGGATGCTGCTGAGTGCTGACCGACCTCGCTTGCACTCATACGTGGCTCTTGTGTCCGCAATCCTCGTATCGGGCTTGCTGCTTCTCCAGTTCAGTAAAAAAAAAAACTCGCTTGTGTTTGCCAGCTTCAATTTCTGTTCGACGCCTCGTCTCGACTCTTGTCCCCACGCCCGTTTCGCCTGCGTGCATAGGGGTCTGACACCCGCTCAGTCCACGTCCACCTATCTCCCTAATCGCTCATCTCATAGTCTCGCACGCTTTTCCGTGCCGTACTGCACTGTACGCCGCGACTATGTAACACGCAATTAGCTCCGCAGTTTGCCGACGACGTGCTTGCGGGGGAGGGGGATATAGGGTGAATATATGGACAAGGAGCTGCGTGGAGCAGTTTGTGCGTTTCTGTACAACTGAAGGCCATGGATGGGACTGAATATTCTTCTGAATTCCGTCCAATTATTTCTATATCTTGTAGGTGGCGAGAATTCGCCCGGGCGACGCGACTGAGCCCGAGGGCGAAACGGCCTCAGACGGCAGTGACGCTGTACAAACAAACGCGTCGCGACTCCCTTCCACCCTCCAGCTTTCAGTCGCTCGCTCCTTGCTCCTCGTGACTGCCAGTCGGCAGTTGCGGTCTGGGCCAGGAGAAAATCTGCCGCTCTCCAAATCCCCTCTTCCCTCCTCACTCCCACAGGCGACTTCCTCGCCACCGCGCAGACGCTCAAGGTGCGCTGCTGTTTTGCTTCGAGTGGTGGACTGGGATGCTCATGAGCTTGGGTGTCCGATAGTTTTTACAAAGCGCCACACCTTTCTATACGCCGCTACCGCTCGTATCATGTCCGGCAAGAAGGACGTCAAGGTGTACGGTCTCTCCCCCCCTCTCACCTCACTACCATCCCCTCGCTCTGCCCACTATCCCACTCCCGCACCCATCCCTAACCCACTTCCACACAGCGGCGACTCCGTAACCTACAAAATCGGCGCGAATGAGATCGTGGGCACTATCACGGGGCAGGAAGTGCGTCCCCTCCCCTCCCCCTCCGCATTTTCCCCTCCTTCACCGGCTGTCGTGGATGTGATGTGGGGATAGTGGTGAATTTTGTGGATGGTGGGATTATGGGTAGGATAACAGCAAGGGCGAGAAGTGCTGGGTCATCAAGAACGACAATACGGGGAAGGAGACGAAGCGCGTACGTCTCTCTCGAGTCTCGTTTGTCGGCCGTTGGAGTTGGCCGAGCGAGCAACTGATAGACAAGAGTATCTCTCACGGTTTTGATACGAGTAGGCATTTGACAAGGGTACGTCCACTCCCCTCTCAGACGGCACACATGCGGCACTGACCAGCGGGGTGTGGGATCTTCGGGTCTACAGTCCAGAAGGCGTGAGCCTGCGGGGATCGTTCGAGCGTTGCTGCTGAGCTGAGATAGTGCACTGCATGGATCTACTTTGCTTTGAAGCTCTTTTGGATAGGGCCTTGGGGTGGGTTGATAGAGCGGGAAATGATCAAGCTGTTCTTGCACGACGAAGGTGCTAGCATGGCCATCTGCACTTCCGAGAGCCGTTCAGTGGATACAGCGTGGGCAAACCGTTTGGAAGGTGCTTTAAGACTAAAATTTTGCACAACGTTCGCTGCCATGAGCAAATGAGAAAGTGAGAGCCTCGCAGCGTCGCTCTTTCTGAAACGAACGAGACAGGCCTACATTGGTCTGATGCAGAGCGCGGCCTGCTTCATGTCGATCGGGCCCGTAAATACCCAGCTGTCGAAATTGAAGCTCTTGAGATAAAAGTGGGGTCTCGAGAGCTGGAAAGGAATCACTTGTTCAGTAATCAAATACTAGGTTCTTCGAGGTTCCGACTTCCATCCGCCCGTTGCTGGCTTGCGGTCTGCCTCCATCATCTCGACCTATCACGCTCCACTCTGATTCTCTCGCTTCTCCCAAACCAATCAACTAAGACTTGCACTCACTCGCTGCAGAGGTCTTTCTATTCTCGATCAAGCACTACGCCAACACGTTCGTAGACCAGCCCGTCGTCGTCTCCCTCGAGCTTCCCCTGTCGGCGGGGCAAGTCGCAGCCGACTACCACCGCCGCCTAGGCGGATAACTCTACAAGCCCCCCAACTTCGTGCACCTCAGCTTCCACTGGCATCTGGCGCCTGAGTTGCCCCACCGCGGCTTCGGCGTCGACAGCGCGCACAGGGACATCGTCCTCGTCCTCCGGTGCGAGCAAACCCAGCTGACGGTTTTCCACTTGTCGCCGGAAATTCGCCCTTAGCGCCAGGTCATCAGTTTCGTGCCCGGAGGCGACCCGCAAACGGTGGTGAGGATGGTGGAGGCTATGTCTTCAAGGCTCGCGGGTCTTCACCTGTGGAGCTCAGCTCCAAGAGCGAAAGATCTCGCTTATTATCCGGACTCTGGCGTTGGATTACTCGGAATGTCTGCGAGCAGGTCCATCACTTTCCGCCTGCCGAGTACCCCAGATACCTGCCTCTGAACACGCTGTGGCTGCAGAGACACCAGCCAGATCTTTGTTCCTCATTTTCCTTCCTCGCTCCCCTTTCCGGTCAGACTGGATCTTGGCGATATATCCTCCATCCCCGCCCGCGACGCCGCAGGCCGGCGTTCCGTCCTGGCCACACTGCCCCACCTGTACACCGTCCAGGTGCTCGAAAAGCCAGCCAGGGAATGGCTGCAGACGGACGCCTCAGGCAGACTTCTCTCCCCGCAGATCACCGAAGACAGTCACCGCGCTCTCATCCGCGCCCGTCGGCTCGGCTGCCCGCAGGGGTAGCTGATGAGTTTGGTGCTGAGCGCCGCTGCCGCTACTGGGGACGTATCCGGACCTCGCCATATCAGAATCCCGTCGACGCGCGACTCACTGCAGCCACCCTTTTCGAGCCTGGAACGATACGTTGGGATCGGGTGGATGTGCGAAGTCTGTAGGGAGCCTGCGGACAAGGCATGCCAGCGCTGCAAAGGGGCGACGTACTGTGGGGAGGAGCATCAGACGATGGAACTGGGCGAGAACCCATAAGAAGGTGCGTTTGCCGGATTCTCACTGCTGTGCAATATGATCTACTGCGTCCTCATCTGATCACCGCTTCCTTACCCCTTTCAGTAGTGCAAGGCTCACGCTCTCCCGAAGTAAGTCGGTGCTCGACCTATACAATTTCCTTTCTTCGGCATACTGTTTCCTATCGTCCCTGCTGTCGAGTGTGGAACTTTTCAAAGATAACGCCCGAGTACTTGCTAGCCCAACTTGGAAGACTTCAGAATGCAGACTTCGGTACTGCTTTGTTTCGAGTGTCGCTAGTCACCCAACCGATTGAGTTGCTTCCCGCTCTAACAGACTCCGGATTTCACCTCTTTTTTCCCTCAGAAGGAAGCCCTTGCTGAGAGGGTGGCCATCAACCCTTTCTCTGTTGTCACGATTCCCCAAATCCCTACCTTTCGACGAATTTAACCACAATGGTAGGCTGTAATCCTTCACAGATACACGGTTCCTGTACTGACTTGCAGTGAAGATCGCCGTCCCGTCGACAACTGCCACTCGATTGAGTGCGAGTTGATCGAAACTTTTGAAGACACGTACGTAACGTGTATCTTGATTTGCAAGACAGGAGCGAAGTCGAACTCTTTGTATAGATCAAGGCCCTTCCGATTCATGCAACGGTTCATTCTCATCGGTCCTGCCGCGTTGATTTCACTTGTTCTCTTGAGCTGAAGCTTTCCTTGAATGAAGCAATCGTTACGAACAAGTGTTCTCAAGGCGTCTTGGACGTCGAAATATGAAATGAAGCTTCAGGATCGTCAGAAGAGATCCTAGCGCCGGCAGCGGCGCAGTCTCTCGGTCCGTCCCTAAGCACATGCAGAAACACGGCATGCGCCTCGCTCCCTCGTAAGAGCACCTTGACGGTCAGTGGCACGTGGTACCAGGGATTGTTCGAGAGTCTCTGAAATTAGTGCGAGCAAGTGCGAGCGTTCTGACAGGATCATGATACTCGTCCACTGCGAGTGCAGCTGGACTGTTTGTTGCGAGTGCAACTGCTTGTCGGATACACAATCAGTATGCTTTGCTCCACAACGGAACCCCTTTCGTATTTTGGATAAACAGGTAATAAACAGATTGGGTCGAAAGTTCAAGCGGATCAAAATGCCGACCGACTGTCCTATCATTCTGAACTTTGCAAGCCTGCTGCCGCGCGTCCATCGCAGCGTTCCGGAAGGCTGCGGCGGACCCTTCGTATTCCCATTTCACAGCACCGTGTTGTTGAGAAACCTTGGAATATTCCTGCCCAGAATCTCGCCACTCTTACATTCCGAACAACGTGCTTGTGCCGGCGGCACAGCTGGGCAACGATATAAAGACTGAACCGTTCCAGCGAGCTGCCTTGCCCATCTCCATCCACCATCTTTTCGCCACCACAAGCGATACACCCTCCAACTCCTTCAGCACTCTTATTCACCATGGTGCGTCTGTCTCCACGTACACCTGGGGCAAAAGTGGGTGGTCTGACTCTCGCTCGCTTGTAGTTCGCCGCCATCTTCAACCTGGTCAACCGCGATGGCGATGGGCACACGTGCGAGACGTGAGTATATTGCATTTGATTCGGAGGGGGTATGGGCTTAGGGTTGATGGTTGATGGTTGATGGTGGGAACAGCTGCGACGACCCGAACTGCACCTGCTCCGGCTGCGGCCACTGAGCAGCGACGCCGCCGACCCAAGTCCCCTTCGATGAATCAAAGCCACCGTTCACGCTTTGAGCTGCATGTCCCTTTCTTTTGTCCACACACCCCTCTTTGCACCGAGACTGTTCCTGTACTCTGCACTTTTGGTTGGATGGTGAATGTCAATGTTGTTCAGCGAACTTCGGCCTGCATGGCCTGGCTGGCTGGTTGGCCAGGTGATGCTTTGTCACTGTCACGGGAAAGGGCTCCTCTATCCAACATTCAAAAAGAAAATGGGTACCATTTTAAAGACCCTCTTTCCTCGCAAGTCCTGTACTCCTGGGTGATTCCCCAGTGTCGGTTGCAGGAGCGACCCGACCGTTAACGTTCCTATCAAAGTTTTATCAGACTGGTTTGCCGATGTTGTAACATTTATCCTCTTCAGGGAGGCAACAGTATCCCATATGGAACAAGTAAGCCTGGTCCGTACAGAGTTCCGGAATGCACACGTCGGCATTGGTAGCGCGAAGCCCAGCCAGCACACACCCTTGCCAGTTGTTAAGGGGCTCATTCTTCTGCATTTTCACAGCCAGGCAAGGGCTGACAAACTTGAAGGCACGATTAAACCTAAAAATTCACCTGTCCGGAAAAAAGATAGGAAATTATCCCAGCCGTCTGTGGTCGGTGGCGGAAGTCAATCTCTCGCAGGCCCACGCAACAGCAGCGCTTCCGGCATTCCATCCTCGTCTTTTCCACCAATCTATATGAAGAGGCCCGAAGGAAGTTCTTCCAAAAAAAAACCTAGTCAACTAAAGGGGTAGTTGTGGACTTTTGTGGGGGTCGATGAGATGACTACCTCAGCACCAGCGCTCGACGTTGTGTTTCAGACTGTGGGCCTCAGTACTTCTGCCTCGCTTCCGCCCACAGACATTCTCGCTCGTTTTTCGAGCTACTCCAGTGTGGCATCTCCTCAATCTAACTACCCTGTACATGAATGTCTTCGCCACCAAGTGCTGGGGTATAAGAAGGGGGTCGACCCCCGGAACGCAACTCTCCCTCACTCACTCCCATCCACACTCCCTATTCAGCTTTCACCACTACACGAACGATTTCACCAAGATGTTCCCCATAGCCATCCTCCGCCACTTCATCCCCGCCCCATTCCGCACCGAGCTCCACGCTATCGTGGCCCTCGTGAGCGAGTTCCTCCCCCTCGGCTCTCTTTCGTCGTTCGCCGCGCAGATCGACTCTAGGATCGTCGAGCCGTCGGGGGGAATTAGAGTGAGTTGAACCCCGCTCTCCTGATTTCTTTCCTTCTCAGACGGTGCGCTGACTAGCTTGTTCCCTCACACAGCGGCCCACGACGGACTGGGACGAGGTCGTCCGCATCCTGGAGTCTCAGGTCAACGACCCGGCATTCCAGGCCGAGTGGGCTTGGGTGAGTCTTACTCATATTACCCAACATAAAAACGAACCCTCCCTCACACGCGCCAACACAACCACAGCTCTTGACCCTTCCACCCGTGGCTTCCGTCGAGCCGGCCCAGCGCACCTCCTGCTTCGCTCCCGACGTGCTCTCACCGTCCCCGAGCGCCTCCTACTCACCTTCCACCGTTGACGACTACGAGGAACCTATCCTCTCGGCTG
>JTLS01000723.1:0-14506 GCA_000826855.1 Basidioascus undulatus
GTCCTGGCTGGAGACGTGGACGAGGAGCTCGTCAGCTTGATGGTGGGGGACAAAAAAAAAAGGCAAGAAACGAACCTTTGCGCTCGGCCTCCTCGATCTGCGCCTGCAGCGCGGCGTCCTTCAAGCTCGTGCGGCCCGTGCCGGTCCCGCCGACGGTATGGTCCATGACGAACTGGATCGTCTGGCTCTCGTCGAAGACGTACTCGTAGTCGTCGACCACCTCCTCGCGGTCCATCGCGCCCGTGCGCACCGTCGCCTTCTCCGTCTGGTCGCGCTCCCACTGGTCAACGTCCGTGACGAAGTTCTGATCCTCGTTCTTGCGCTCGTCGTAGCGCTGGTACAAGACCGCGTTCTTCTTCTTGCTGTCGAGCTTGCCCTGCTCGGTGATATAGTCCTCGGGGAGCATGTACCCGTCGTAGCGATCGTCGATCTTGAGCCGCTCCTCCGCGAGGCGCAGCGCGGCCTTGCGCCGCTCGAGGTCCGCCTCCTCCGCCTTTGACAGGCGCATCCCGGCGAACATCGCCTCCTCGTCCGCGATTGACTTGCGCAGCAGCTCGAGCTGCTGCGCCTCGCGCTTCGCGAGATACTCCTGCCGAGAGCGTTCGCGGAGCGAGGGCATCGCCTGGCTGCGCGCGAACGGGTCGTCGCCGAGCTGTCGACGGAGCAGCGCGTCCTTGTCCTTCGACCGGTCCTCCACGAGCCGCTTCGTCTTGTCCTTGTCCTTCGCCTTCATCCGTTCCGCGAACTCGTCTCGCTCTCGCCGGTCCCGCTCCGCCGCCTCCTCAGCCGTCTCGACCGGCGTAGGCGAACGTGAGCGCGAGCGCGAACGGCGTGGAGACGGGGACCGTCGCCGCTGGGGCGAAGGGGAGCGTTCCGCCCGTCTCCGCTTGCGCTCCTTCTCCTCCTCGTCGCTCGCCCACGCGTCCCCCGCGTCCTCCCGCTTCCGCGAGCTCCGCTCCTTCTTCCGCTCCCCCTTATCCTTCTTGCGTTTCGCGGGAAGCACCTCCACGCCGGCGTCCGGCTCGTCGAGCAGGAGGCCGTACTTCGCTGTGTGCAGCGATGCGACCTCCTTGGCCGCCTTCTTCCGCTCGGACGCAGCGGACGAGGTAGCAGCTGCGGAGCGGGAAGCCTTATGTTTGCGGGGGACGGCGGAGTAAAGCTGGGTGGAGAAGGAGTGCACGTCGGCGTTGGAAGGGAAGCCGAGCGAGCCGAGCTTGGAGAAGAGTGCGTCGGCGGATTTGGCGGTGGAAGCTGGGAAGCACACAAGGGTTAGCTCACGAGAGTCCCAGCGGAATGGGAATTGGGTGTGCGCACCGAGCTCCTTCGCATACGCAACCATGTTGCTATCCACCACACCCATGTGCTGCATGCAGCATCCCACGAGCCAGCTCGTCAGCCGCCAGCCCCGTCGAAAGCGGCTCGTGATCAAATAACGCACCTTCACGAACGCATCGCTGATCGCGCGGTCATCCATCCTGATTTCAAGACGAGCGAGCGGGTCCAAGGAAGTCGCAGTGGCGGCAGAGCCTAGCTCGGCAAGGATGGCAGCTCGAGGACCGGGACGAGTCGGGGCGAAGAGCTGTCAGCCGGAAAGGATGAACCTGGCTGTTGCGAGTACAAGACTCTGAGTGAGCACGAAGAGGAGCAAATGAAGATGGCGGCAGGTGCCAGACTCGAGGAGCACTTCGGCGGCGAGATGGCTCGGGAGTCTCCGTCCGCATGGCGTCCGCGGATGGGACAGCTGTCGCTTCATTTTCAAGCCAAATTCACCCAAGCAGAACAAAGAATGTAGACACTATTGTATATGAATATTCATTGTGCTTGTACGCAAGTGCACCGGGAGAAAAACTTGCTTCCCTGTGGAGTTGAGCGGACTCGAACCTGGGTTTTGAGCGCCAGCCAGCGTCGCTTGCCGCTTAAACTCGAAGCATCATCGTCCTCACTAGCTTACCTTGCTTACCCCTCTCAGCGTATGCGCTTCCCACCAATCTTCTTTGATATGGACACTCGGTCAGTTCCCGCAGAGATCTGGACGCGCATTTTCGGCTTTGCCACAGCTGACGACGAGCAGTACGATGACCCGAGCGTCGCGATGACCACCAAGCTGGCTCTAGTCCAGGTCTCTAAGCACTTCAGTGTATGCAAACCCCTCCAATTAAATCATGAGTGGTCCCTCGTTTGCTGGGCTGGAATGACTCACAAGTGCTCGACCAGAGACTCGCTCTGCCGCATCTGTGGCGTCTCGTGCGGGTCACATCTGCCGAGCACGCCTCATCGCCGAGCGGTTCCTACATCTCGAGCAACTCTCTCTTTTCGTTCATCGAGGAGATCCGCTCTCCCACCGCTCGATGATGACGAAAACACTGTCGCTTCGCTGGCTACGCTCAAAATCGATGCCGCGGACACTGAAGTCGAGCCACTCTGCTCAACTCTCGCACCTCAGCTTTCCTCGACTTGCAAACTTGACGCTCTGGCTACTGGACGACACTAATGAAGTCAAGATCGAAGCTATTTCCAAATTCATCCGCGCTCAAAGCCAACAACTCGTGACGCTTGAACTGAACATCGAGAGGAACGAAGCCTTCCGAGCGCTCCTCAGGATGTCCCTCTCTCCAAACCCTCGTACGGCACGATGTCGCACCGGATCCTCAATCTATCGCCGCTTCCCGTTCCGTACCTCTTCAGCGCATCACCCTCGACCTGACGGAAGTCTCGGGGCGCGATCACACACTTCCTCGATTCCCTGATATCGTTGAACGTGCGCATCGCCGATACATTAGGCCTCCGCACGCGCATAGGCACGCCCTTCTCTTGGCGCTGTCCGGAACATGGAGAACGTTTTGGGCTCTTGTTTCCGCTCGCGGTGAAGCTTGCTGCAAAGGGCTTTCCGGTTCTCGACTCGGATGGGCGGGCACTCTGCACAGTCCAGGGTTGGGCGGCATGAATGCGTTGGTGTTGGGAGCGGAAATTGAACCGCTCTATGCATAAACCTTCGAAAACTTTGTCTGTGCGCGTGTTTGCCTGCCAGGTCGATCCTCGAGACCCACACTGCATCTCCGAAAATTTTTGCCGCATTCCTGTGCATCAGTCCTGGTTTGCTTCAGAGCGGCCCCAAAAAGGTATGGATACATGCAGTGCTGGACTCTTGCAACGCTTCTATAGCATGCTCGTTGCCGTGCTTTTTCATCACGATCCAACACCCAACAGTGCAAGGATTGTTAAGCAAGCATCTTCCGGGAACGATAACATACCCTACAACATATACAATCAACTTGGGTGCCCATGGTCTGGCATAAACCCGCATCCTTGCCTTACACCGCGAGCCTGCCCGGGCCTTCAGCGACATTCTGCAAGACGTGTTCCCCATCCCTGCCAACAGCCGCAAAGACTCACTGTATCCTTATGCTGTTGGCCGCTCGGAATAGAGATACTGTAGACCTCCAAAATTGGGAAAAGTCGACATGACCTGAGTTGTGTTCCAAGGGCCGGGGTTGGGCATTGCCACGAGGAAGCTGGAAGAGCAGCTCAGCCTGGTGACATCGAGTATCCAAACAGTAATTCGCAGTGAGTGTGTGGAAATAATCCATGAGAGGTTCATTCAAATCCAAGTTCCTGCTCTCCAGGTGGTGGGACTGCATGTCAGTCCTTCCATTCTCGGGGATCGGACTGATAGACTTTGGGTATGCTTTGGTATGGTTGTCCGAAACCCTCAAGTCGAGCGTCAATAAGAACTTAGACAATGTTGTCCTGCCTAATGCATCTCGATGGATCAGCTGCCTCTGTTTCCCGTGCATCGTTCGTGCGATCCGCACGCGAACGTTTCGTAGCTGGAGTCACTCTTTCGGCCTCAGGGCTCCACACTCGACCGGAAGACTCTTTACTCTCCCCCTTTTCCAACTTTCTACTAACCACCCATCTCATCATCCCGGCCATGTCCAACTCGCCATCAAACGAGTCACCCGCGACGCCACGAACCACCTGTACCCTTGGTGGCCGTGCGGAGTACCATCACTACATTCCGCGCTTCATCCTCCTGTCTTTCATCGATCAACCAGCGATCTCTCTTAGAACTCCTGGCTGGGGACCGGTAGAGGTATCTCCAGACGACGAGAAGCTCCTTCACAGGCTTACGAAAAACGACAATCGCCGCCGCGACCGACAGCCTTCGCTCCACACCTACTCCCTGCTGAACGGCACTGTCTTTCAAGCCCGCGTCGGGAACATCTACGGAATGCCAGACATGTACACCATCTTCGGTAGCTCAAACTCGCCGAGGGAGGTGGAGGACGCGTTCGGCAAGATCGAGAGCTCCGTCTCCGAAATCATTCGCACGATATGTGAGGTCGACCGCACAGACATCACTCTCCTTCGAAGCGATCTCGGTCAGCTGCGCAAGTTTCTCTGGATTATGCAGTATAGGAAAGCGGGCCGTCGGAAGCAATACTTGAACGGGACCTTCGATCGCGACACGTCTTCGCTCCTTGATAAGCATCGTAATAGACTGGGGTTGCATTCTTTCATCGACATCTGGCTGCACGATATCCATGAGGTGCTTCGGACCGAATACACTGAAGTACGGAACAACGAAAATATCGAGTTCCTCGTGAGGTGAGCCTCTTTCAACCCTGAAAACCCAAGGCTACTCAATGGCTATTGCGATCTCAATCTGACTCTTGCTCTACAGGGACGAGTTCGTCCAGGCCGAAGACCACTTCTTCTTGGCCATCTGGCGAGCCCCCGTTGGCCAGGAGTTCATCCTCACCGATCGGGGCTTCGGACTGTTCGAGGGTCCCCATCCTGGGTTCAACTATCACCGCTTCTTCATCTTGTCACCCACTCACGCGCTGGTCTTCTGCAACAACCTGTTCCGTGATCCCCTTCGATTGAAGAAGATGCACGAGTTGTTTCAGCCTTCTTTGTTTCTATGCCACACATCGACCATTCACTATCCACCGGTACGCTATATCTCTTCTCTATATATACAGTAAAGCAGCTGAATCTGGCGATGGGTTGGCAGGAGGCGCCTCTCACAGAGATCCAGGATGCTGAGGGAAACAGGTTCTTGTCCACCAACCAGTCTCCTTCGCTTCGTTTCCGGATCGCCGATGTGTCGCCGCGGATTGTCGAGCTTGTCAACAGCGTCATGCTAGGCATCATCCGTCTCCTATCGCTCAGAGTCGAATATGCTTCGTGCACTCATTCGCTACCGGCAACATCGCGACTACGCCGATCAGCGTGATCCGCAAAGGGACTACATGGCCTTCGAGCGGCAGTTAAGGGCCAGGCTTGCCAGGACCCATGATGCCGTGTGAGGTGGGGAAGGGTTGAAATTGAGGGCGGCATGCATCCTGGGCAATGGGGCTTTTCGCCTGTCTCTTATAAGCGGCGTATGTTTTGGGGAGTTGTGACTGCAGACTGAGCCGTTGTGATGATCTATATACGCTCATTATGACCTCTGCAGCGCCTGGGCATATGCAAGGAATGGCAACCGGGCTCTCTCGGATTGCACTGGGAAGAAGCAAGGATGTTGGGAGCAATGTGTTTTTGAAAGCCGTACGCTTTCACTGTCTTTGACTGCAGGATGATTATCACCTAAGACGGAGATGCGTCCTGACGCCAAAACAGCCCTACGCTGTTCTCCTTTCCGCATTGAGAGATACGAGCGCCTGAGCATGGCCGACTTTCATGAGCGTTTCGCGGGCCGTCGGCGATGAGAACTCGAAGGACGCTGGGAGCCGGTGGTGCTCAGCCTCATTGTCCGCAATAAACGTCTTCCTCCCACAGCTTCCCTAAACGCTGCACGATGCCTAGCCCATCTTCCCATTAGCTTCCCACGAACCGCACCTCCACCGCACCAACCAGCCATCGAAATTGGTTCAGATATGCCCCCTCCTCCTGGCGCAGCCCCTCCCCTACCCGTCCGCTGTACTATACAGGCGGCGCGTTCCGTACGAGCATCCGGACGTTGTTGACAAACACGCGGAGGAGCTCGTCATCTGTTTTCCAACCACCCGCTTCCATATCAGTCTGGGCGCTCAGATGTTGCAACTCGACGGGACGCAAGAGGACGAGGACGAAGCACAGATGGTCCATGGATAAAGAATGTAAAGGGATGGGGAGAAGAGACGGGAGGAGAGGGGAGAGGGGAATGGGAGGGAGAAAGGACGCACAGCGGTTCGGCTTCCCCTGCTCCTTCCGCGCACCCTGGTCGAGGAGGTACGCCGGTCGGCGGAACTCGAGCTCAAGCTCGTGCAGGGGCTGCTGCGTTCCGCGTTCCAAATATTGGGTTGGGGTTGGTGGGAATGTCAGCAAGAAGAGAACGAAGAAGGAAGCGGGAGAAGGGGAGGAAACGCACGCCCTGCTCGCGCGGCCCGCCCGAGACCTGAGTCAGGTCGATCTGCATCTCCTCCTGCGTGTAGCTGAGGCGGTCTTTTTGCCGCACGAAGACGGGCTGGCCTTCGGGTGGGGCGGGGTCTGCGTTCCCCCTCTCCTATCAGTCACAGCCCTCGCTCATAGAAGGATGAAAGGGGGGGGGGAGACAGGGAGGAAGGTTGACGCACGGGGAATCTCGACATTAACGCTCAACCGCCAGTCAAACAGCTGCTTGGGATTATACACATTCAGATCCGCGATTCGGACCTTCTCCACAACGGCCTTAACGGGCGCCTCGGGCGGGGCGCCCTGATCGCGCGTCACGCGGATTTTCCCCTCCGCGCGCCCCGGGCCTGTCGGTCGCCCAGACGGATGGAAAGAGTCCACCTCGCGGTGGTGCTTGTATGTTATTCGCGCCTGAGGAGGCAGGGCGCGCGATTCCGTGCACCGGAAGTTGAGGATCTGGTTGTAGTGCTTGTGCTGGCCCTGGAGGTGAGGGGAGGTGAGGTGAGAGGGTGATGAGAGGGAAGGAGGAAGGGAGAAAGGAGAGAGGCGGAACGGACCATGTCCATATTGGATTCGAAGCGGATTCCGTCGGAGGCGGTCAGGACTGCGGGGAGGGGTGAGTGAGAGGCACGGAAGGGGGGAAGGGCAGGTGGACGCACTTGTTTCAGACGCGACAGGAAGGAAGAATCGTTTCCGGCCTGGCAGTCGCGTGTCGATGAGCGTGCCTATCTTCGCCTCAATCTACACCGCCACCGACCCACCTCACCCGCCCGTCAGCTTCCCTCTCTCCCTCTCTCCCCTCCCCGCCAGACCATAACTTACCTCGACGTTCTCCCTCCCCTTACTCCACGCATAAATCCAGTCCCCCACCTCCTTAACGAACGCGTCCAGCGGCTCGAGCCCGAAGATGCTCGGCTGCCACAGGATGTGCTGCTGCTGTTGCGGCGGTGGGGGGTTGCGGGGCACGACGGCAGCAGCGGAGGGGGCGTCGTCTTCCTCTGTGCGTGGTCGCTTGCGCGACCGTTCCGCCGATGCAGGTGCAGGTTCGGACTCAGACTCGGGCTCGGTCTCGGCGCGGCGGGAGGGGAGAAAGTCGTCCTCGTCCTCGTCCTCGTCAAAATCGTCGTCGGAATACGGGTCCAGCGCGGGCGCGGGGGTGGCGGATTTGGACATGGGGTGGTCTGGAGAGAGAAGGGGAATGGAAGGAATAGTTCCTGGGAGGAGGATGAGGAGGAGGAGCAAGCAGCAAGATGTAGAAGGGTAATGAGAGGGAAGCGAGCAGAGCCTGGACGCGAACGACGCGAGGCAGGACGCGAGGCGCTCATTTTTAGTTTATGACACGACTGCCGCAGGTCCGCCCGCCGGGACTCCAATAACAAGGTCCAATCGACCTCAAATGTTAGTGATAGGGTATGAAATTATGATGGATCTTACGCTTGGGCTGGTATCCATGTGCTCTAACCTGCCTGACCGGACGTAAGAAAGTTGCGACTATCACGGTGCGAGTGGTCGCGAACGACTACATTTTGAAAATGACACCGTGCTTTCTATTTAACCATGAAGAAGGCCAAGGAGAACGAGTTAATTGGTAATCAGTCTCCCATAGAATACCCCAGGGCGACATGGTGGCGTGGCCTGCGGGTCAACGGCCGTACGCCAGTGCATCGCAGAAGACTCTCAACACGAACGCTTCTCATCCACGTGTGTGCAGGCCGGTGGGTCTCATCGCTCTGTTGAAAAGTGGAACGGCTCTTCATCCGCACATGTAGACAAGCGACGTCCAGCTCATGCCTTTACAGCCCGGCAGCTCCACAAGAGCGGCTGCAGCCTGGTTTCAACTATGCCGACTCTGCATGAGTGCATCTTGCCCCATAGAGCAGACCATATTATCACGCCAGTCCATTTTTCCCAGTGTAGCGAGTAAAGCTGGTTGTCCATCCTTTCTCACAGGCGGAGACAGCGGACCTTCGCGCCTTCTTGCGATACGGTGTGTCACGATGCCGCTGTAGCAGAGAGGGGCACGCGCATTTGAATATACACCCTTGGATCATCAAGTCTTTAGAAGGGCTATACTGGTAGACCAGGACCTTGTGGCCAGTGACAGTAAATTGCATTGTATTACATTAAGTTTCACACGGCTAAAGCTGCCGTACCTTTGTCGGCACTCAACGCTCGTACCGTACGCCTGGTAGCCCTAATTAAGCTGGTCTGCTTTTTGGGAACATATGTAAAAATGTTTTTCCGCCGGTATGGAGGCACTGGTCCACTCGCTGTACTGGTCCGGATCATACCTGCCCGACAGGCGTTGCAATGTTGCGACCCTCGAAATCTCAGTGTCTGACGTACACCCTTCTCGCCTTTAGACAACAGAGACACATATATTGAGGCGATTAAGGAAAACTTAGGCTACAGCCACAGAGTCATAGATGAAGACCAGCACACATGCGCAGGTTGTCGCGTGAGCCGTGCGCGGTGCGACCGCAGACTCAGACCGAGCGGGCCCGGTCAATCCGAGCGAGGCTTTCGGCCCTGCAACAGACGTCCTGATATGTAAGTTTTCCATACAGGGGAACAGTTTGAAACCAGAGTACGCACTCTTTGTCAGTGTACCGAATGACCTGGCCCACGCGCCGTCCTTGTGCTTCAGGACCTGGCTAACATCGCTAAGGTTGCGCTTGATGTCAGGCTGGCCGCCTTCGGAGCCAGCCCACGGAGACCGATCCATCCCTGGAAAATTCGCTCTAGGATTAGAATAGGCTGATTGGGTTGGATAAGCGAAAACAATAACGCACGTCCGGTGGTACATGTACCCTTTGAGGCTCGGGTTGTCGGCGTCCTGAATGGTGAAGTAAATGCTTCCTTTCTGTGCGAAAATTGTTAAAACCAGAGTGCTTCTCGGTCCACTTAAGCGAGTGCGTTCCATGGCGCACCTTGTGGGGTCCGCCCGCTGCTGATCTCCACCCATTTCTTGAAGCCACTCACGTCCTTGATGACAGTGCGCAGGGTGTCGCCCAGCGGTCCTCGTTCTTGGCCACCGCGGGAGAGGCATTTATGCCTCCGGCCCCGCAGAACCCTGGTTCTCAAAAGAGCCAAGGCTGAGGGACCCAGCGCGCTCAACGAGTGCCTCAAACTTGAGGTTCAGCGCGTTGAAGTCGTCCCGGATGCTGCGGAGCACGTCCTCATTGAACGCGACCGTGTTGGAAAAAGACATTGCGAGGGTGACAGAGACAGTGATATGAAGTGAAGTACTTTGGGAGTCTGGGTGAACTTGGGAGCGAATACGAGGACAAGGCAAGAGGAGCGCCCACTTCTGCCGTCCGCTTTTCCACAGCGGAATGGGACTGCAATCCACAACGGAACAGGGAGTAGTAGTGACCAGCCCGCTTTCATACATGCATATGCCATATGAGCCATAAAAGGTACAGAACGACGATCTTCCAGCAGGGGCCGCCTACACCCGACACGCATCACCCTGCGTGTCGAAAGTGGCAGTGTCGATGGGTAAATGGACTAGTTGGAAGCAGCACGCAGATGGCCCTGGTGGCAGACACAGCACGGAAACCGACTATGATGCATGCCAGGAATTGGATTTTGCGTAGCCCCTGCTACCGGGTATTCAAACGGAGTCGGAACTTATCTTTTCGTATCCTAAAGGGATCAGAAGGCGCTTACCTGTCAACCATTTAGCAATCAAACCTTCGAGGGAAGAAAAGGCCGTCAACAACCACTCTTGCGGATATTGCCCAACACACGACTTTTGACATGCCATACACAGGCCTTCACTCAGAATGAAATATATATTTCTTCACCCAAAAAGAATCCCGGCCCGCCTGCTCGACGCTCACAAAAGCTACATCAACATGTCCTGCACGCGCACTCCACCCTCGAAGCGCAACACGATCCCCGCCTCCCGGAGCTCCTTCTCCTTCGCGATCAACCAGTCAAGTTGAGCCGGTTTCCAAAGGCTTAGATTGGTCGAGTAAGATCTCCGGAGAACAACCGATTGCAACCTAGGCAAACGGTCACGTGAGCAGAATGGAGTCAAAGTCACGTCCACCGGGCCATTCGGGTGTCTCGTCGCCTCTGTCCATGTCCAGAGCAGGGTCAAACCCGGCCGAAAATGAAAACGTCCTCAGAGTGGGATAAGCAAATGAAGTGTGGGGAACGAGTCGAAGATATAATTGTCCCAAGTGATCCGGAGGTTTCGAACAACGTCAACGTCGGCCTCATCATGCTCGTTCGGGGTCGTAAAGTGAAGATCGGTCAACCGGGCCCCGACTGCGGAGAGGACCTTGTCGAGGGATGTGCTGAACTTGGCAAAGTAGAGGTCAAGGTGAAGCTTTTTGAGCGCGAGGAAGTCGGAGTACATGAGAATGTGAAGGGGGGGGCTCGGCATTCCCGTACACCTTGACGTGCAGTTCCGCAAGCTCTGACAGGCTCAAAGACCTTGCCTGCTTGTCATACTCATGCCCAAGACTGTGCCAGTGAATGCTGAGCTGGAGCGCCTCGATATTGTCGAAACCGGCGACTAGCTAAAAGAGCAAGCCAGGCCTGAGGGCGGTATAGGCCTGTGGGAGTGGTGAGGATCGAGCCGGCCCCGCGAGCGAAGAGGGAAAAGGAAGTAAAGTCGGAATCCGAGACCAGATATGGCTCATTGTTCAAGCTCAAGAGACTCGAGGTTTTCGCAGAGACTATCAGCATCCAGAGAGTTTCGTGAAGGTCGTCGCATATGCTGATATCGATCGACCAGGAGGCGCTTGAACTGGTCGAGCGACTGCAGCGAAATGTCGCGGTAGACAAGCGGCGTCACGAGGGCCTGATCATGACGGCCAGCCCCGAGTCGCCATTGTCAGTCTCAAAGCCGGCAGAGCACATTCCCCAGGTGAGCACTCCTTGCAGACTAGGAGGGCCAGCTTTGTCTGGTTCGCCACGCGGGCTTCGGAGTTGCTCGTAGGCGCGGGCTTCGGAGTTGCTCGTGGGCGCGGCGGTTGTGAACGAGAAGAGCGGAGCAGGACATCTGAATGAGAGTGTGAATTGCGGTCATGGCTGGTAAGAAGGCGGTGTTTGAAGTAAGTCGACGCGGAACTGCGGGTGATGGTGGTCAGGAGAAAGGCCTGGTCAGACGCGCCCGGCCAGGAGAAACGAGCGGAGCCGACGAAGAAGCCTCCGAAAAGAAAACACAATCAAATGCACGCTCCAGCCTCAGCGCACACACGCTTCGGGCGTCCACATTTCAACAATAAAGACAGATGTAGGTACCAAGCCCACCTTCAACGCCAGGGCCAATCGCCAATTCTGCTATGCTTGACAGTCCAGAGATGGCCAAATAGCAGTGGTCGGCGCAGCTAACGCTTTGCGCGGTCATATATTCCAGTGATAGAGCCTTCAACCCTCTCACGACAACCAGAAATAATACAAGAAACCTCCTCTCAGAGTTTTGCCATGATCGGTTTCCCTGGCAGCTTTCCCTCCTTGTCCATCTGCTTCAGAACCCGCCTCAGTGCTTTCCCGCTGTTAAGCTTGGGGATCTGTCCAGTCCCCACAATTTAGCCAGTTGTGGACACGAAATGTTGCTAAGGACATGCTACCTCGTCTACGACGCGGATGCCTCCGGAAATGCGCTTGTATCTCGCGAGGCGCTTGGCCACCCATGCGTGCAGCTCCGCAACGACAGCCTCAACCTCCCGCTGCCCTCGCTCATGCACTCGGACCTTCGCGGCGTCCGATAAGACCACCCACGCACGCGGTGCGTCGCCGCCATCTCCGCGGTCTGATGGGACGGCGGCGACGGAGACGTCTGAGATGAGTCGTGAGGGGTGGGCAAGCAGCGTGCGCTCCAGCTCGGTCGCCGCGACTTGTAGGCCGTTGATCTGACGCATATGGTTGTTTTAGCGGCGGAAGACTCCAGGGAAAATGCAGAAGAAGAGTAGGCAGACCTTCATCACGTCTTTCATGCGGTCCACATAGACGAGCGCGTCGTCCTCATCCAGGCTCAGCTAATCAAAGCCGTTCAGGGACGAAAGACCTTGAGGCGGTGAACAGAGCAACATACAATGTCCCCAGTCCTCAACCATTCTCCCGTCTCATCAAAGGTCCCCTTCGTCGCCTTCTTGTCCCCGTAGTACCTGCCTTTACCTTCAGTTATGACTCCCTGCCGAAGAGGTCACTGCGTCCATACCCCTTGAAGACCGTTGGCCCACGCAGCCACAGCTCCCCAGGCTGGCGGCGTTCAACGTCTTTCCCCGTGTCCGGGTCGACGAATCGGGCGTCGTAGCCTGGGTTCAGGAAGCTGCATGCCGAGGTGAGTTTCGGCGAAGTGGCGATGCCGAACAATTTAGTTACTTACTTCACAGTGCCCGCCTTCGGAACCATTCCCAGCGTGCCAGGGAACGGCGCGCTGCTGATAGCGACGACGGTCTCGGATTGACCGTACCTGTCCAAAGTACCCGCTGTTCATCTGTACACTTCCAGCCATACAGAGAGTCATTGCACGTACCCGTGCGATACACCCAGTGTCGCAGTCGGAATCAGTTCAGCGAGCTTGTCCGCCAAGCTCTGCGGCAGATACGCAGCGCCGCTGCCGAGGGCGGTAACGCTGCTCGTGTCTGTCTTCGTTGTGCGGGGGTGGTTAACCAGCTGGAGGACCAGAGGCGGGACGAGTGGGAGGGCGGTGATTTTGTATCTGTGGGAAAAGGTGTCACCGTTGAACGGTCGGCAACAGTGAAACTGACACACTTGGGGATTAGATCGAGCGCCTGCTCGCACGACCATTTGCGCATGATGATATGCGTTATGGGTGTCAAAAGGCCTCGGAACACGGTGAATTGCAGGCCTGAGACGTTATGTTTAGCTATCTTATCAACTGGAGACACCGACGCGGGCGTACCGTATGAGTGGTATAAAGGGAGTGGCATCAGCGACACGATGTGCTGAGGCGCGGTGTCGAGGCCTTGCTTTTCCATCTTATTCCTCCCAAACATCGTAAGCTCCAGTTTTCCCCAGGAATAAAGCAATGCTCAGCCTCACCTCAGTCTTCGACGCAGCGCCCACGACCAGAGATTGCATTTGGCAGGCGATGAGGTTGCTATGGGAGATCATCACCGCTATTCTGACCCACATCAGCAACCGCCTAATGGAGAAAATCAAGATTTAGAGATTGGCCACCCTTTGGGAGGCCTGAGGTTCCCGAAGATTGTACGAGGTATGCAAGTTTGTCCTGCAAAGCAGGCGTCAGTGAGCTCGATCCCGTTGTGCACACTGGGTGGGCAATCTCACCCCTCCTTCCCGGTTCCATGCCGGTTCAGGTAGGTTTCGTCCCTGAAAGTGTGTCAGATCATACAACAGACGCTGTGAAACAGACGGTCTAAAGCTTACAGCTTCAATCATCTCCCTCAGACCCCTCATGCCCTCCCTTCCGTCCCCAATAAGAAACACCCCTCCGTCCCTAAGTTTCAAGCCCCTGCGCTCCTCCGCGTTTGAGCCCTTTAGGGCATCCCGCAACTTCTGCAGGAGCCCAGGGCTGACGAAGAGTGTGGTGGCGCCCGTGCGCCGGAGACAGTGCAGGAGCTCCGGAGCCGTCGAGGCGGAGGAGAACGGCGCGAAGGGCACGCCGAGGCGGAGGGCAGCGTGGAGGAGTGTTGGGTAATCCTGCGTCCTTTTAACCCTTCAGTATCTCTGCTCATGCCTCGAGGAAGAACAGGCGACGCACAACGTGGTTCTCGCTAAACACCCCCACAACCTCCCCGTCCCTCACAGCCCCGCACGCCCGCATCCCCGCCGCGGCAGCCTTGACGCGCCCCACAAACTCATGCTGCGTGAACTTCTCGCCCGACTCCGCATCGACGAAGAGGTCGTACGCGGGCGCGAAGGGAGCAAAGTGCGTGAAGAGCGTGGGGTTGTCGAAGAAGAAGTTGTGCGCTGGGACGGGTGGCACGGGCGGGAAGGGGCCGTACTTGTTGGTGTAGATTTTGGGCGAGGACATGCGTGGGTGGGTGGGGTGTGGAGTAATCGTTATGGGACGGAGGGGGATGGTGGAAGGGCAGATTGGGAGAGAGGGGAGATGTCACAACACGACGCAACGTTGCACTGCGCGCTGCGCTCCGGTCCGGCTGCATCGAGAAACCGCGCC
>JTLS01000724.1:0-14492 GCA_000826855.1 Basidioascus undulatus
TCGAGATACGGCGGGTCATAGTCCTCTCCACCCCCTCCTTCCACGTCCCCGGCGACGTTGTGCGTGCCTCCTCCCTCCCCTGTCGTCCCGCTGCTCACCCTTCCCTCCCCCTCAGCCCTCTCTATTCTGGCGTCTCACAATCCTCTCCATCCGGCTCCTGCAGCCGGCCGCCTACGCCGAAGTAACCTCCATCGGCGCGGTTACCTCTTCGCAGCCCCGTGAAGAGCTGGATTGGACGGTCGTGCGCGTGCCGTTTCTGACGGAGGGCGGGGAGGAGCGCCAGGTCCGGGCGGGGCTGCTTGGTGCAGAGGGGGATAAGGGGGAGAGCGGGAAGGAGGGCTGGAAGTTGGGCAGGGGGGCGCTGGGGAGGTGGTGCATTGAAAGGGGGATGGAGAGGGAAGAGTGGGTGGGAGGGGCGCCGGTGCTGAGCGACAGGTGAGGATTGGGAAAGCGCCAAAGTCGGTGGCGATGAACTGCGGGTGTGGATACTTTTCATGTGTTTTAAGCTGGACCATATGCGGGAGCTCAACAGTGAAACATTGCTACCGGGAATTGATCGTGCACTGCTAGTTGCTAGCTGCAGTACTTCCTTTCCTTTGTTGTGTTTTGTCTTTCCGAGCTGTCGCAAGTGAAAAACGCGGTCCGGCTGCAGCCGGCCACAGATTGGCGTTCAGTTTCCATCAATCCGTTCAATCTGCCAGGCCGCATTTTCTTCCAAGGCGGTCACCACTTCTCTGAAGAGGGGCGAACACCGCTTCCCATACCGCGCAGCTTGTGGACAGGCAGGTCGGGCTTGCGAGGGCACTCAAGCAATGTTGAAAGTGCCCATCGTTGAAGGTTCATGACGCAGTCGTTCTCCAAGACCGTTCGAGTTTCTTTTCCGGGATTCCGGGATAACCCTATACGCGAGCAGGAGGTGAACTACACCGATTTGCCAGGCGTATTTTTGGAGGTGCAGTACCGCCCAGCTCATACACTTGCGACTTTCGAAAAGAGCCTTGGCTCGGTAGATATGATTCAATTTTTTCCCAGCACTACGGAACACAAGAACGCCTACAACTGTACCCGACGGAGGACCCGCACAACGACCTACTCTCCCAACTCCCACAGCGTTCCCTCGACGACGTGATCTGCAAAATGTCGCTCGTCCTGCCGTGTATACGGCATGACACGTACAGTGTCTTGACAACCTTTCGATACTGCGTTTCTCGTTATGGTTGCGATATCGAACTCGTCGTTTATTTCCGAAGTCTCGTCGGCGTCGTCGACCTCGCAGCCGAGAATGAGCTTGCGCAGCACAGCTCGGCGGTTACGAACCTCACGACACCGCGCAGGTATTGCTCCTTATACGAAGCGCCGACGCGAACCGCGAGATGAGTGAGTCAGGGTAATCGGAGCAGTGGTTCCACGTCGGCCGCCCGATCGAAGGAGACATACCACAGCATAAGACGCTTGACCGTCTCAGACGTAGACTTCGCGAGCAATAGATACGGCGTCGCGCACTCCTCAAGGGCGAGCGAGGGATCAAAGTCGCCCGGCTGAGCGTCCATTCTTCAGATTGCACATCCCCGCGAAAAGAACCTCGCGCGCGTGAGGAGGCAGGGCGCAGCGTGTGAGGAGCGAGTGAGTCAGAGCGAGTAGCTCCGGGTTACTTTCAGCGGCGCTCGCGAGCTTCGAGACCTGAGACTTTATTGAAAGACTGACCGATTTGTAGAGCAACCGTGTGGGTGCGAGAGCGCGCCAGCCTCGGCGATGATGAGCGCGTGAATCTCCGGGAAAAGGTGAGGGACGACCATCTCGAAGCTATTCTGTTCAGCTTGAACGTTAAGTGAGATGTCTTTGGTGGTGATTGGTAGGAGGTGCCGCACGACGTTGGGGATGATGGTGGTCGGGGGAAAGGAGACGGCACGGACGAGCAGTACCTGAGCGGCATCTTGCGGTTCGTGACCACCGCGCCTGCAGTGCGCAAGCTCATTCTCGGCTTCGAGCTCGACGAGGAGGGCGAGGTGCTGGCAGAAAAATTCGAGTGTAAGCTTTCGGTCATTATTACGAACGTGCTACCTGAAGAATGTCAAGTTATGATACGCCAGCTAAAAGCCCAACTTCTCGTCGATCAAATCTTGGAGGGAACACTGTGGGAGCTGGGAGAGTAGGTGGTTGTGGGGATCCTCTCGCCTGGGTGGGAATCTTGTGGCTCTGTTCGTAGTTTGTATTTCTGGTGAAAATTTAAGGCATAGTGATGTCATTTTTAGAGAGCTGCAGGAGTGTGAGCGTGGGCTGTACTGCTTTTATCGTTATGCCAAGTACAAAGATCCTATTTCTTCACATCATAGGCACGCAGCATGGCAAGCCCCGTTTACTGGGCCCTACTAAGTCTTCTGTCAATTTTCTTGAACATGTGCAGTTCGGATGCATGAGCAACAGGCTCCCTCAAAGCCAACGCAAGGCATACGTCCGGATAGTCCTGCACAGCATCTGCATCCAGAGGTTTCGTCTACACATCGACCATTCGCTTCTTCGCCTCATCAACCTTTTTCTCCAAACCCAACCCCACGAGAACCTCCAAAACCTGTATAAATTTCCCCATCTTCCCCCTCTCATCCTCCTTTCCAGACGCCTCAGCGACCAGCTCCGCCAACTCATCTGCCTCCTGAGGGAGGCCGAACTCTGCTGCAGCCTTAGCTGCCGCGCCGTCCACGAACCGGTAGTGCTCCTCCCAGTGAGTTTGGGCGCGCCAAAAAAAGAGGTCGGCAGCTTTGTCCCCGAACCCGGGGAACTTTTTGACACCCTCCCGAAGTGCGTCGGGGCCGTCGCAGGAGTCGCGGAACTCTGAAAGCTCGACGGACGTGGAGGGGACCTTGTACTCGTCGGTCAGGATCCGTGCGATGGAGATAATCTGATGCGATATCTGCAAGGGAATTATAATTTGTTGCAGAGCCTTGGACGGGAGAGCATGCACCGTTCCTTGTCCTTATGCAGCGTTCGCCTCTGCTAGGATCTCATGCCTGCAAAGAAAACTCATTCTCAAGCGTCCTACATTGACTTTGTAAATAAAAGTACAATTCCTCTGCGTTTATTTTCTCTACATCTCCGGGCGCCTTGAAGGTGTACGGCTCATTCACGAGCGTCTCCCAAGCCCTCGCTCCCAGCCGATGCGAGAACGGCCGTGAATGCAAGCTAGCCCGCGAGGAGGTCGGAGAATGGCGTGGCCTTGTCCGAAGGGGGTGGATAGGCCGTCCAATCCTCCGGACGGCCTGGAGAAGGAGGGTAGGCCAGCGCATGCGCTTCAGGCGAGAGGAGGTAGGCTACGATCGAGGAGGGGCTGGCGGAGTCGCTGTCAGTGCGCGTGCGTTTGAGCGTGGGTTCTGGGGCTGGGGGAAGCGAAATTGGAGGGTGCGTCGCATTTGGAAGGCATTCCGGGTGTTCTGGGTAGTCCTGGAAGTAACTTGGAGAGGGAAAAGGAGGAGTTTTGAGAAGGCCGGCGCATACCCTTGCTATCTGGCTGAGCCACCAGATGACATCAACAAAGCGCAACGACGACAGCGTCGAGATCGGCGCTTCTTGTCTTGTCGAGGACGAACACTCGACCAGACCGAGCGACAGTCTACAAAATAATGGTGCTCAGGAAAAGCATGCTTCAAAAGAAGTTCACATTGCCATTCGGGGTGCTTGCGGGGTCAACAAGGCAGCGGGGACGACAGCGCACAAAACCGCTCACGGTTTGAAACATGCAAAGGGGTATAAAACGGGTTGCACAAAGTGAGCGACCGTCACACATACAGGTGTGTGGTGAAGATGGTGCAAGAGTATTGGACGCGAGAGTACGAATCGAAAGCGCAAAAACAAGCAGGAACGGAGCCCGCAGTACGAAGAAGTCGAAAGCGCGAAAGCTCGGGAAGCGAAGCGAGTGCATGGAGATGTGGAAAAATACAATTGTGCGCGAAAGGGTCCCGGCGGGGTGGCGGCGGCGTGGCGCCTAGTTGTTCTCGGCGAACTCGACGAGCGCCTCGAGGCTCTTCTGTACGTACGTCTTGAAGTTGATAATCTCGCCGACGATGGCGACGACCTCCTGGGACGCCTCCTGCTGCGCCTGCTGCGTCTGCGCGATGAGGTCGTCGTGGCTGCGAGGTCCACACCAATCTAAACAGGGCGACGACGGGGGAGGGAACGGAATGAGGGGCTGGACGCACATGAAGGACAGCTTCTGGTACCGCTGGTCGAGCTCGAGCATCTCCTGCGAGTTCTTGTTTTGCTGTTGCCGGAGCATCTGCTCGGTGTCGCGCAGCTGCTCATTGGACGCGCTCAGCTCGGCGGCGATACGCTGTTAAAACACACATGAAGACCATCAGCACAACCGAGCACGACTCCAGCGGTTAACAAAGAAAGGACGCACCTCCTTCTCCTCGTTCGTTTGGTTGAGCGTGTCCTGGAGCTTGTTATTGAGGCGCTCAACGGCCTCGCGCTTCTCTACGACGCCCTCCTGGAGCTGCTGGAGCTGCTCGTCGAGCGCGATCGCCTCGTCCTCGAGCTGGACGTGCTCGCGCGTCGTGTCCTTCCGGAGCTCCGCAAGCTCAGGCTTGATGACGCCCTTGATGTCGCTTGCGAACATCTCGGCGGGGAGGGGCGCCGCGCGCGAGTACTCGAGCTCGAACGTGATGTGCGCGTACTTGTCCGGCGGCGCGGGGAGGACGCCGACGCGCTCCGCGCGCTCCGTGTAGTCGCGCACGATCGTCTCGAGCGTGTCGCCCCGCTTCGTCGCCTGGATCTCGAGGTCGTTGAACTTCTGCTTCACCTTGAGCAGGTGCGCGCGCTGCTGCTCGAGCGTCGAGGTGAGCTGCGCGCGCGTAGACACCATCCGCTCGATCTCCTCCGGCGACAGGTTCTGCGCCTCGACCGCACGCGCGATCCGGTCGTTTTCGTCTTGCTGGGTCGCGAGCTCCTTCTCTACGTTGGGGCCGACAGAGCGCGTGTAAGTAAGACGCTCAACCAAGGGCACGCGAGGAATGACGAACCGAGCGTCTCGACGGCGGCATCCATCTTGCCGATGATGTCCTCCATCTTGGCCTTCTTGGACTCAAAGTGCGTGATGACCTGCTGGAACTTGCTCTTGTCGGACGCCATCTTTTTATGCTCCTCCTGAGCCTCGGCAAGGGGAGACTGGGGATAGTGCGAGTGTCAGCATACGCTCATGAGCAGTGATTTGGAAAGCGAATGATCAATGACCGGAGCCTCCTTGAGAGCCCGGAGCTCCTTCGCCAGCCGCTCCTTCTCCGCCTCGAGGCGCTCGACGTCGGCCACGATCGACTCGTTGTGGCGGTCTATGAAAGGATATAGAGCTTAGCCTCCTGTACTTGTGCGCACGCTCATGATGAAGGATGCACCGTAGATTTCTCTCAGCTCCGCATCTTGTTCCGGGTACTCGTCCTGGTCGGCGAGGAACGCGGCGTACGTGCCGGACGCGTACTCGTACGCGACCTTTTCAGGCCAATTGCTGATCTCCGACGGCTTGAGGTCGGACGGATGCGCGAGCTGCGGGTCGTCGCAAATGTCGGGCGTGTACCAGCTTTGCATCGTCTGCGTGCGGGCGGACGGAGACAGCAGATGAGCTCAACAGAGTTTAGGGCAGCGACGGCACGATGATCACCCGTACCTCAGTCATGTCGACGAGCCACTTGAGCATCGCGAGCATCGACGGCCAGACGTGGGGCGCGCTGGCGGAGGAGAGCTGGGTCTTGGAGATGAGGTCGGCGACGGGATAGCGCATGTCCTTGAGGACCATGATGACCTCGTCCTCGAACTTGCGGGGCTTTCCGAGGAAGTCCTTGCCCCAGACGAAGCCCGGGTCAAGGATGTCCGTGTAGAGGAAGCGGAAGATGGACTGGAAGTCCTTCGTCGTCGGCGACGAGAGCGTCTTGGGCCCGATCGGGAACGGGTACCCGCCCTGCGTGAGGTGGTCGTGCAGCGCGCGTTGCATCGCCTGGAAGAACGCCTTGTCCTTGACGGGGCGCGGGTCGCGGGAGAGCGGGTGCGGGACGGGGACGAAGGTGGAGAGCTGGTGGTGGGAGGGGGCGACGGACTGGCGACCGCCGCCGTAGACGGACGTGCGGCGGACACTGTGATCCCCCAGACGAGCATCAGAACCGCCCAATCTCTCAAACCTGGAGCGATGCGCAACACTCACCTTCCTGGAGGCGGGCCCCTCGCCATGCTCTGCCTCCCGTAGAAACCCGCATCTCCTCTGCTCGCGCTCGGCAAGAAGCCGCCCTGGCTGTGCCCCTCCGCCCAGCCTTGGCTCGGGCCCAGCGCGGTCGAGTACCGCATGCCGCCGGTGGGCTGGCTGGGTCCAGGCGCGAGAGACATGCGCGAGGTGAAGCCCTGGGACGATGGCTGGGACGAGGACGGCTGGGAGCTGGGCGGGCCGAAGCGGGCGGCTCCACCTGGGGCGAGCGACATGCGGTGCGCTCCATGGGCGGAGAACGAGGGCGGTGCAGGACGCTTCTTGAGGGATGATGAGGGCTGGGGGATCGCGGAGTCGTTGTGCGCGAGCGTACGCCGCCTCGCGTCGGCCATGTTGAGCGGAGCGGGGGAAGGCTGGCGGGGGTGATAGGCGGTCGTGTGCGGATCTATAGCTCCATCGACTACACATGAGCATGCTCGGACTCCGCAGATATTTCCTAGAAACGTACAGGTATGTTTCCAAGCTCCAAGGTATGCAAGAAAGAAACAGAGAGCGTAGACGGAGCGGAGGATAGGTGTTGTCGGACAAGACGCGTCTTCGGAAGCAGAGCGCGTCCCACTTGCAGTCGAATTCTTGACAGATGAACAGCCTGCCTGACTTTAACGTCGCTTGTTGTTTCTCTTTCCTTTTCACCAAGGACTCGTAACGCCCAGCTTCGCTAGAGCACCCTTATTAAGTGCGCAGATGGAAAGCTTATGGTGGTGCTTATGTGGTAGATCCCCAATAAATCCTTTCAACAAGGGGGTTACGTTGAATTGCAAGCTTCGAGCCTCGAGGGGTGGCGGTGGAACTTCTATCCTCGCACTGTTCTTCCCACACGACTGAACAACCTGCAACGCATGAACCAAAGGGGTATATATTCTTGAAAATTAGTGACAGAGAATTCCCATAAACACTACGACCGAAGGTCTCAGAAAGACTACTATTGGGAAGCCGGCGACGGAGGTTCAATCCTCGTCCTCGACGTGGGTAGACGGTCCATAAGCTGATTTGACATCCCGAGGATTCATGGATGTAACTTCTGACGCGGCGGAGGATGTGGCTCCGAGCCTCGGGTGAGAAGGCCCGACAAGCGGACTAGGAGAAGCGAGCGGGGACATGGCTGGAGGCTGCTGACCAGACCGGGAGCATCAGCACGACCGATCTGCGAAGAAAGAACTAGACCCAATGTAGCTATACAGACTATCTTCCCCGCTCGACAGCGCGTGCCCTGCCGCTGGTGCCGCGTCCGTACCACACACAGACCCCTCGTCGCTCCCTCTCCCAACCGGGAGGTAGTGCTGCGACCCCGCTCCCGCAAACGGGTGGTCGCCAGCCAACGAAACGGTTCGATAACCATCGCGTCCTCGACATCGTCGTGTCTGACCTTCTCGCCCTTATCCGAGTCCCCCGAGGAGCCACTATGGCGGCTCCGCCGGCGCACGACCCAGATGGGCGCGAGGATGAGCGCGAGGCCGCCGATGCCGCCCACGACGCGGCCCACGGTCGCGCCGGTCTTTGAACTAGGGCCGCTGGAGGAGGTGTATACGGTCGGGACGGCCGAGGCGAAGGCCGAGGCGGAGGCGACGGAGGCGGTGGACGCTGCCGAAAAAGCAAGTCAGCCTCGGGCGCAGTGTCTTGCAAGCTCGATCACAGCGAGGACGTACCCATCAATGGGTTAGACACTATAGCGTACTACTGAGTCGGAATTGTTCTTCGCGTCCGCTGTTCACTCCCTCAAAGCTCTATCAGCCTGATCCCACAGCTCAGCGCGTCTGCTTTCACTCGCAGAACGACCAAGAAACGAAGATGTCGTCTATTTCCGCCCACTTCGGGATGCCCTCACAATGTCGGGGTAAAATTCTTGATGGTCTCCCTGCGTAACGAGATGTTAGATTTGAGAGAAGTGGGCGCAAAATTTTTTCACTCACGTCTTGTTCCGGAAGCTACCTCCCCCGCAGTTCACCGTGAACTGATCCCAGGACATCGGCGCCGACTCGCGGCCTTGCAAGCCAAGCAGGCGCTATACAGCTGGTAATGCACATTCGAACCTGGAAAATGCGGAATGTAAATGTCATGAGCCACGGAGTGTTCATGCAAGCCTAAGCACAGCAGTTTTCTCCACCTCCCAACTTCATGTATGCACTTCACAGCCTCCGTGGCATGTTCACCTAAAAAGTGGAAAGGGACTCACACTGGCATTGATTTTCCGCCGCCAAAAATAAAGCCCATTATCGTCGCTCCTCGACATGTTTGCCTTCAGCTCGCAGACCTGCAAGACGGAGTTGGCTATTTCGCAGCTGCACGCCAACACGTAACTAACACTTCAGCCATTCCGTAACTTCGCAGGGGAACGTACTGCGGCTGCTTTCTGTCAAGGGAGTAGACATCATCTTCCTCACATCCTCAGAACTTCCCACACGGGGGATACTAGTCTCTTGCAAAGACTCTGCTTTTCTTATCGTATTTCCGACCCCAAACAACGATGCCAGCTTCCAGCAATCGCCCAAGTGACCTCGCGTACCGTGCCCGTGAATCCGAGTCTGCGCAGTCTGAAAGTTGGGTATCCCGGTTCTTTTGGAGCAGTTCCTTATGTGTTTCTTCCACTTTCGAATTTGAATCAAGCCTGTGACAATAAGAACAAGCAGATCTTGAACAGACCCGTGGGAGTGAAAGCGGCGCGGGGTTTGGGACTGCGAGTGGGAGGACGCCTGCGCGAAGGCGTAGTGTGCGACAGTTCGGTTGAGTGAGTGTCCTACAAGGTTTAAAACTGAAGCGAAAGTAGCAGTTATACCTATTAACTGGAAGCTCATCGTCTGTTTCGCGAGCGGGCCGGAAAGCGGAGCTGGCGCTGGGACAGAAAGGGCGAGCGGAAAAGAGCCCGAAGAGCGAGATTGATGTAGATACAGGATAGTGTGAGGGGCAATTATTTGAAGAATGGGATTTTTAGGCCTACGGAAGACTGGTGAGCATTCATGTTGTGTCGCGAAATGCGCGAGGAAACAACAGGCAGACGTATGCAACTCCGGGTTGTATATAAACGAAAGCGCCTACTACAGCCCAGGCACTTTTCATTCTGATATTCATTAAGGAGAAGAATATTGGAATTCCCCATTCTAAGGACTTCCTGCGTACTGAATGTGTCCGGTGGGCATTCAGGATGAGAAGACGTCTTCTCAGAGCTGCGGCACCCAGTAGTTGCCTTCGCCAGGCCCAGTGGTCATCGAGAGCTCGGTAGGATGGTAATGAAAGGGTAGTATGCGGCGTATGTGAGAGGAGCGAAGTGGTTGGCTGGAGGTGAGCCGGCCTGGCCGGGAAGGGCTCCCTAAGTCTGAGAAACGGTGTCGTTCTGTCGCAGAAGTCGCCTCAAGTTGTCCGTCAGAGGAATATAACATTAATTTTAGTTCTAGCCTGCAGCCGCACATAGAAAGAAAGTGGTTCGGGTTACGCGAGTACACTCTAGTCCGAACGGTCGCCCGGACAATCCAGCCTCAGGCGTGTTCGTCTTCTGGCGGTTCCCAAAAGGCGTTGCTGCAGGACATACGAGCTAATACAACCACACTTGCAACACAGGTGTTCGAAGATGTACTCGAAGGACGTTGTGACTGTGTGACGGTGCAAGTGCAACGACTTTCAAAGAGGCCCAAGTGCTGGAAGGATCGATAACGAAATGCAAAGTCCGATACCCCACGGTTTGAGTGTGCGACGATCGCCGACTGGGAGATTACACGCGTCGTTCTGTTACACATAGTGTGTCGAAGCAACGTAAGTATACGAAAATATTCTACATTAATTTGGGAGAGATTCTAGGAGATGGAAGTGTCGAGAGATTGAGGTCCGAAAGGCGGCGGGCGCCGGCCGGGGCGAGAAGGGGGTTGCGACTGCCCGTCGAATGCCGATTGGTCTCTGCGCTGGCGCCGCCCGCTTTTGCTCTGAGCGCTCCGCCTTTGCCTCCCTTCTCTCACCCACCCCTCATCGCCTCCATCGTGAGCCTCGCTCGCCAGCCTGCCCGCGCCCGCCCAGGATCCTGTATTTTCTGACGCATACCACACCCTACACTCTTTAATATCCACAGATGCTGTCTCGTGGCCTGAACAGGGTTACGCGCAAGGTCAACAAGGCCGCCGCCGCCCGCGCCTTCTCCCAGGCCGCGGCTGCTGCCCCCCGCGCCTTTGCCCCCGCTGTCAAGCCCGCCGTCGCCCCGCGCGTCTCCAAGCTCGCTGCCCGCGCTGCTGGTGAGTGTAACGTTTTCGTCGGGATGGTCGAGGGACGCCAAGGGGTCAGGGGCAGGCGAGGCGAGAAGACGCTCGGGCGGTCTCGGAGCGCGAGAAGACGCCCGCCTGCGCCCCACTCGCCGCGCATCCGCATCCATCTCCCTCGTCGACACATTACACTACGCTGCTTCGACTGCAGACGCTGACGATGATACGTCGCTTTCTTTTACATAGCCCGCACCTACGCGACCGAGTCCATGCAGGTCGGCTCTGTCAAGACGATCATCGGTGCCGTCGTCGACGTCCAGTTCGACTCGGAGAACCTCCCGCCCATCCTCAACGCCCTTGAGGTCCAGGACTTCGCTGGTGGCCGCCTCGTCCTTGAGGTCGCCCAGCACCTCGGTGAGAACACCGTCCGGTTGGTCACCACTTTTTTTTCATGTTCCCCCATCGTTCGCGCAGTGACTGAAGCATTTTCTTGCGTGCGAACAACAGCACCATTGCCATGGACGGTACCGAGGGTCTTGTGCGTGGCCAGAAGGTCGTCGACAGCGGCGCGCCCATCACCATCCCGGTCGGCCCCGGCACCCTTGGCCGCATCATCAACGTCATCGGCGAGCCGATCGACGAGCGCGGCCCGATCAAGGGCCTCAAGACCGCGCCCATCCACGCCGACCCGCCCGCGTTCGTCGAGCAGTCGACCTCCGCCGAGATCCTCGAGACCGGCATCAAGGTCGTCGACCTGCTCGCCCCCTACGCTCGTGGTGGCAAGATCGGTCTTTTCGGCGGTGCCGGTGTCGGCAAGACTGTGCTCATCCAGGAGCTTATCAACAACGTCGCCAAGGCGCACGGTGGTTTCTCCGGTGCGTGTTCGCAGTCACCGTGCGTTTTTCGCCCCAGCCCTGTTGCTGACGTAGCCCGTCTTCAGTGTTCACTGGTGTCGGTGAGCGTACCCGTGAGGGCAACGACCTTTACCACGAGATGATCGAAACTGGTGTCATCAACCTCGATGTGCGATTCGTCTTCCTTTCGTGTACCTTTTCGGCCGATGACTGACGTGCTCTCTCGTCTCCAGGGTGACTCCAAGGTCGCGCTCGTCTTCGGTCAGATGAACGAGCCCCCTGGGGCCCGTGCCCGTGTCGCCCTTACTGGTCTCACCATCGCGGAGTACTTCCGTGACGAGGAGGGCCAGGGTGCGTTTACAGTCGTCAATGCCTGTTTGTAACGTTGTGACTGATGTGTGTGTGCCTGCCAGACGTTCTTCTCTTCATCGACAACATCTTCCGTTTCACCCAGGCCGGTTCGGAGGTGTCCGCCCTCCTCGGTCGTATCCCGTCCGCTGTCGGTTACCAGCCCACCCTCTCGACCGACATGGGTGGCATGCAGGAGCGTATCACCACCACCAAGAAGGGCTCCATCACGTCGTACGTCCATCGCGCACATTTGCGACGTCGAACGCGATGCTGATGTTGACTGCTTGTCACCAACAGCGTCCAGGCCGTCTACGTGCCTGCCGACGACTTGACGGACCCTGCGCCCGCCACCACCTTCGCTCACCTTGACGCCACCACTGTGCTGTCCCGTGGGTACGTGTCGACGCATTTGCTCTTCCCACTTGTTCGCAGACGCTGACGACGGTCTGCTCTTCAGTATCGCCGAGCTCGGTATCTACCCCGCCGTTGACCCGCTCGACTCCAAGTCGCGTATGCTCGACCCCCGTATCGTCGGCAAGGAGCACTACGACATCGCGACGTCCGTGCAGCGCATCCTCCAGGACTACAAGTCGCTCCAGGACATCATCGCCATTCTCGGTATGGACGAGCTGTCCGAGGAGGACAAGCTCACCGTCGAGCGTGCGCGCAAGATCCAGCGCTTCATGTCCCAGCCGTTCGCCGTCGCGCAGGTACAGCGCCACTCTTCCCGTACCGTAACCGTGGATGTTCGTGTTGCTGACGTGGCTCGATGATGACGTCCAGATCTTCACTGGCTTCGAAGGCCGTCTCGTCTCCCTGAAGGACACCATCCGCTCGTTCAAGGAGATCCTCACTGGCCAGCACGACTCGCTCCCCGAGTCTGCGTTCTACGTGCGTCCATTCTTGCTCCCCCTTTCTTGTCCCATCCCCGTCCCTCTCGTGTCCCTCTCGTCCCCTTCGCCGATGCTGACCCCCTCTTCCCTCGGCACCGACAGATGGTGGGTGACATCGACGACGTCAAGGCGAAGGCGGAGCGCCTCGCGAAGGAGGTCCAGTCGAACTAAGCGTCTCGTCCTTGAGCGCTTGGGCTGATTGTTGAGGGGGAAAAACACCGAACGGGGCTAGTCGTAGATAGCAGGTTGGAGGGATGTGGGAAGGATTTCACTCTTGATCTGCTTGATTTGCTTGCGTGTCTTGTGCTCGTTGGTTGCTTGGTTATTTGCTCGTTTGTCAGTTCAGTATGTGTCTGTGCATGCCTTCAATGTGTGGTTCGACAAGGCAGAGTAAGACGCAGGTGAGTTCGCGGACTTCAGAAGTTGGGAAGCGGCACGTCGGCACCGAACGTCGGCACCGAGAAGTACATAGGGTCTGCGTCCGACGGCGAATTGCTTGATGAGTGTGTTTTGAAGTACAGCAAAATTGGTTTGAGACTTCTCAAGCCATCACTACTAAATCAGAAAGCGAGAACAGGTCCGCCGTCAGCGTGTGTGGATGAATTTGACGACAGTACGCTTTCGGGTGCGGTAGGCAAGCCCTTAAGCTGTGCCTCAACTTGCACCGTTCGTTCCGGGCACAGTTCTCGCAAGCACAAGCAGCTCGTCAAGGAAAGACATATTGCAATACCGTAACAGCAAAAAGTACATAAAAAGTACACAAAATACGGAAAGAGAAAAAGAGCACAACAACTCAATAGCCATCTCGAACCCACCTCGACTAGACGTCGTCCGTCCAGGCAACGCGCTTCTTGACCTTCTTCGCCGGCACACCAGCAGCGGCCTTCCGCTTCTCCTCCTGCGGCGTCCTCGGCGGTGTGAGGACAGTCTGCCAGAGGTTCGCGCCGTCCCGCTGCGCGTCCTCCCTGTCCTCCGCGACGACCGGAGCGTCCACGTCCATGCGTTCCTGCTCTTGCTCGTCGTCCAGGGTCGGGAAGAGCTTTCCGAGGACCTGCGGAGGCGGGCTTGCCGCCGGGGAGCGATGCGACTCGGACAGGAACCGCGGGTTCGCGATGTACTCGCGCATGCCCGCGTCGTCTTGCATCCCAGCCGTGGCGGCAAAGTCGGCGGCGGAAAGCTCGGTGCGGCGGTGCAGCATGCGCTCTTCGGACGTGTTTTTGGCGAAGATCCGGGTGACGTGGACGCGCCGGGTCTGGCCGATGCGATGTGCACGCTAATGTGGGACAAGTAGCAAAAGCAGCGTCAGAAGCGATCTTAGGATGTGAGAGAGGCGACAATAAATACGAACCTTGATTGCCTGCGCTTCGTCGTCCGGCTGCCATACCGGCTCAGTGAAGATGACGCGCGACGCCGACGGAAGATTGAGGCCGCGCGCGCCGATGCTGAGGTCGATGAGGAGTACGCGAATGCTGATAATCAATAGTCCAACTGTCAGTATACTCTTTCAGAAGCAGTAAAAACAAGAGAGCGCACTCGTCGTTCGTCTCAAACGTGACCGGATTATGTTCGATATCCTTGTGCCGGTCGCCCGTCAAGCGGAAGTAAGTCAAGTGCCGGACGTTCGCGAGCGCGAGCGCATCGGCGACGAGGCGGAGGTGCTCCGGCGAGGAGGAGAAGACGAGGAACTTCTCGGTTGCGCCGTATTTGCGAATCTGTGGGTCGAGCGGGAGTGAAAACGATCAGCCGACACGGGCTGATGTCAGGGAGACCAGCGGAAGGCGCACCTCGTCCAGAATGAGGTTGACCTTCGACGAGAGCGAGTCGAGGATGACCACGTCCTGGAGGGCGGACTTCCCGAGCGCGAACGCCGGCAGCGGCGCAGCGTGCGCGTCCTTCGTGACAGGCTTGACCTTCTGGGGCGAGGGCGGCGGCGGGGGCGGGGGAGCGTAACCGCCCGTTGAGCCGGCGGCAGCCA
>JTLS01000725.1:0-14466 GCA_000826855.1 Basidioascus undulatus
CCGCGCGACGGCGGACTGGCCCGTCCTCGGCCGCAAGCTGCGCAAGGACATGGGCCGCGTCAAGGCAGGCCTGCCGAAGCTGTCGTCTGTCGAGGTCAAGGCGTACGTCGAGACGGGCGCGGTCAGCGTCGACGGCATCCCGCTCGTCGCGGGCGACCTCACCGTCACGCGCTACGTCGAGATCCCCGCGGACAAGGCTGGGTACGACGCGCACACGGACGGGGACGTGACGATCCTGCTCGATTGCGAGCGGCATCCGGAGCTCGAGCAGGAGGGCCTCGCGCGCGAGCTCATCAACCGGGTGCAAAAGCTGCGCAAGAAGGCCGGGCTCCAGCCGACGGACGACGTCGACGTCTACTTCCGCCTCGGCGAGGGCCCCGAGGGCGACGCGCTCCGCCAGGCGATCGAGGCCCAGCGGGAGGCGATCGCGCGCGCGACCAAGAGCGCGCCTGTGGATGAGAAGCAGCGCCCCGAGGGACAGAAAACGCTGCTTGCGGAGGAGCAGGAGATCGGCGACCTCAAGTTCTGGCTGTCTTTGTCGGAGCCTAAGGCGTAGAGATGTGGGCTGTAGAGATTATGATTCCTGAGAGGTTCAGTTTGGTACCCGTCACTTGGCTGTCGATCGGGTGTTTCGACTGGGACGAAAGTTTCTGCGCACACAAGGCCAACTGGGGAAGGAGGCTCTAACGAGCCTGACGCTTTGAATACGTTTCCTCGCCAATGAGAAAAGCAAATGTTCTCGTGCGACTGACCATCGAAGACGCGACGGGCAGCGACCGTGATTGAAGGCGGCATGCAGCTAGGCAGCACATCATGCCTGTTGCAGTTTCGCAACTCCGAGCACGCTCAAGTTCCCTGATCTTAAGCATTGCACAATCATGTCTGCTGCACACCCCACCATCCAAGATATGAGAACGCTCGGCGAGTCGTCACGGACGCTCTGTTGAGGGAAACGCTCACAGTGTCAGCAGCTGTTCAACGCGATAACCGGCATGCGTACGTTTGACCTTCGCATCACGGAGTTCTCGCAATATCCTCGGGGTAGCAGTGAAACGCGATGCGAAAAACGGTCAACCCTCGGGGAGATCAGCGGCGGTGATGTCCTCGTAGCACTGTTGCAGCTTCGGGAGCTCGTTCACGGACTGTCCGAGGCAGAGGTGGTGTCCAAACGGCCAAGTCTTGCCCGAATCCGAGGACAGCGCCGTCTCGAGCAGAACCTTCGCTACGGCGATGTAGAGGGAGGGCATCGAGGAAGTAGAGCTTGAAATGGGAGCAGAGGAAAGAGCTTTTGGCCGTGAGCTTGGCGACTTGGGCCCACCGCACCCCCAGGCGGGCTTCCATCTCCGATATCATCACATCCGTCACCGCGTGCAGGCCATCAACGAGAGCGGCGTAGCCTGCTATACGGGTGTAAGGTGGTGCCAGTTGCTGTTGATGTCGGAGGGATCGTAGTCGTCCATCTCGGCTTGATGGGGAAGTTGAGAGGTTCAGAAAGTGGGAATGTGAGATGTGAGAGCTGATGCGGGTAGTTTGACAGGTAAATCTCGTAAAGTTTGACCGGAGAGCGAGCAAACGGTGCGACTTAGTGTGGCAAGCGTGAAGGCGCACGGTGGGAGGCGGTGGAACATGGAATGCAGCAGAGCCGAGACCTGCGCACCCTGTCCATGGCGGTAAACAATATCTTATGCTTGCCCTTGCACATAATCGCGACTTGTCGCGACCCTCCCAGAGCCGCACGATCTGCGACTGAGAGAGGGGCGCGAGACGCCGGGACTCGTCTGCGGTGAACGCCAGGTCCAGCCCGCGGAGAAGTGTAGATCTCGCCTGCGGCGAGAGGCCCGAGAGGTTGGGCAGACCCCCGGGGAATCCGAGGGGAACCTGAACAGCACGCACAGGCTGAACTGGGGCGCTCCCAAGGTGCGCATCCAAATTGCCATCGCGCCCTAGCTCGTGGGCCCAGACACGATGGAGGACAAATTCCCAACCTGCTGGGAATGCACCTGCTGTAGGAGCAGGCATATCTCCAATTCCTCTTGAGGGGACAAGCCTTGTCCCGGCGGGCGGAGAGGCGGTGCGTAACCCGGTTGAGGACCGGTCTGCGCCGTCGGCACGATCCTGGTGGGGACCGTGGCCGCCGCTGAGGGCGCGGGAGCCGACAAAGTCGTCGTCTTCCCTCAGTCAGCGGGGTGGTCTGCCGGCGAATACTCGCGGGCAGATGCGCGATAACCCGCGGAGCCAGTGTGGCAACGGCGGGCATGATCCTCGGGAGGTCCTCACTCCTCAGTGTGGGCATCCCGAGGGTGCGGACGACGGCGTCGTACACAGCGAGGTCGCCGCGTAAAGCGCCGACATCCTCGAGAGCGCGGTCGCGGTCTCGACGTACTCGGGTCATTGACACCGAGTCCTCCGCTTACTGTGCCAGCAGCTCGCGGTTGCGCTCGGTCAGATCTGTGATCCGACCGTGGAACTGGTTCCAAGTCTGGACCAGTGCAGTCTCCAGCGCGATGACGCGCTTGACTTGACTCGACACAGCGTCGAGGGCCCCATCAAGTGAGGTAGTCCCTCCCGTGAGGAAGGGTGAATCCGGTGCCAACGGCATCGGTGGCGCAGTGGGGAACCACTGCGCGAGACCCGAGGCCAGGGCTGCGGCCCATGCCTCGTCGTGCTCCGGCAGCGAAGCGCTGCGCTCAGAGATAACGCGCTTGGGAGGGGTGTCCATGATGAACAGCGCGTGGGAATCGAACGTTGTTCGATGGAGGCCTCTCAGTGCGATGAGAGGGGTGGAGAAGGCAGGAGGGGAACGAGCGAGCGACCTCGTTAAGTGAGACTGCACGGTCGGGCGTCCTCCGTCAACCTCTCCGTCACCCCACGCTGCCACGTGGGGACCCTACTTTTGGCAGGCAGCCGCGCGGTTCCTGCGCGGATCATCCCGTCATTGGACGGGGAATCAGCACAACGCGTGCTGTGAGTCCTTTTGTCAACAAAGGGCGGCCTGTCAATTGTGACAGGAGGGGAAGGTCAGTGACCCTCCCGATGCCGAGGCAGTTGCTTCGGCGTAGCGACACCCATAAGCTCTAGATAGCGATCTAGAGCTTCAGTGTCGTCTACTCCCGAGAGGGGCTCAGGAGTAACACCTCCTACAGTCCACTGGACGAAGAGGAATAACGAGTTGCCGCGCCATTCATGGCCGACAATCTCGTCTATGAACCATTCCTGGTCCGACGACTGTGCGAAGTCGTAAGCCTTTCGCGAGTCTCGCGCAGGGAATTTCTCGCCATCGTTCGGCACGTAAGGCAAGCAGAGACGAATGGAACTTGGGGTGAATCCGCCCCAAGTCCGGAGGCAGCGCCAACGTGTAGTTGGACGACTCCGGTCGTGCTTCCGTGATACGGAAGGGCCCAATGAACTTGGGAGAAAGTTTCCTGGCTCTCCCCTTCGGCAGTGCCAGGTTTTCCGTCGAGAGGTAGACGAGATCTCCCTCTTTGAACGGATCTTTCTCCTCCCGCCGGGAGGAGTTGGTACGCGCTGTCGAGCGCGTTCGAGACTCGATGATGGCATCGTGGGCCCTCATCAAGTTGACCCTGGCTTGTTCCGCGAATGCGCGGACGCCTGGAGAGGAAACCTCCGTCGCTATGAGGCGGAGAGAAGACGGGTTGTACCCGTAGTTCAACTCGAACGGTGTGCAACCGGTGGTCGCAGACACCGTCGAGTTGATGGCAAACTCCGCATGCGGGAGTTTGTCAGACCAGTCAGTCTGATCCGAACTGACGAAAGCTCGGAGTATACTCGAGACGGTGCGAATCGCCCGTTCCGAGGAGCCATCCGTCTGGGGATGGTATGCCGTCGACATGAGCAACTTGGTGCCCAGAAGTCGATGGAGTTCTCTCCAGAACCTGGAGACAAACTTCGCCCAAGGCACCCTTGGCACCGGGAGAGGATGAGCAAGCCCGAGGGGGGCTTGAGTCGATGACTTTATCATCGCACAAGTCGCACATGACTTGCAGAACGCAGAGACGTCTGCGTGCATTGACGGCCACCACACTTGCCTGCGGATAGCTGCCAATGTTTTCCTGAACCCAAGATGGCCCAGGGACTCGTAAAAGTGACTTATCACGAGTTCCCGCACCCTCCTCCCCTTAAAAAGGGAGTTAGGGATGCAGGCGGCCACCGACAAGCCATCGGTGGAATGGAATAAAAGTCCATCTCGTTCGGTGAAGAACGAGCCGTACTTTCAAGTCCATATAGCAAGCTTCAATGCAGCTTCTTACTTCTTTCGCAGATTCTTGACCCCTACCCCCTCATGACCCTAGGAAAGCGGAGCAGATAGACAGGCACACTACTCACACAGCATACCATGTAAATGCCAGTGTCCAGTTCACGATTGAGACCATTGCTCATTGAGCTCCAGGATGCACACCAAGTCGCGAGGTTGAATGAACTAAAGTCTGAGAATGCCGCTGCTCTAGATCTCTTCATGAACAGCAAACAATGCCGTCTTAGAGAGATGGAAAAATCGAAGCACCACTGGAACAGCAAGAGAGAAGCCATGCCATGTATGAAGTGGTCTCTACCGTGCTGGTAAGCTTAAGCTGATAGAAGACTCATTGCATGTCTGTCATACAAGGACCGTGCCTGCACTGTAGTGACATTCACGCTTCACAAAACAAAGCGTAGGATTGACAAAAATTGTCTCTATTGTTCAAACCACGCAAAGCGAAGTGGTCTTGAGCCTGGTCGCCATCAGTACGCATGGAACATTCGAAACGTTCAACACACCCTTGACATTACTGCCTATGAGACAACAGCAAGAATTTTGTTTGCATCATGAGGGTGGTAAGTTTACACAATAATTAATATTCTACTTGGCGGCAATCTGAAGCAGCTGGCAAATCATCTTGTACTCCTTCCAATCCCTGCTCACCGCGCAGTCTCAGCCCGAAATGCATGCCGAGCAATACCAACCTCTTCATGCAGGGCAAAGAACATACCTCTTCTGATGCTCGGTGGAGAAGTAGCCTTGTCTCCCTGCACGCGCCGCACCGCTTCTTGCCCTTGTCTCTACACCCGGCAGGTTGCACAGCGTCTCCCGGTCCTCCTCGCGTTGCCCGGGCAACTCGGACATGCACGTGAGAATCTCGCGCTAGGGGAGGAGCATGATTCCCCCCCGCTGGGCCGTCGCGCGCACGACGGATGTGATCTGCTTGTGTGGGCGAGCCAGTGGGAGAGACGATGAAAGGTACCGAGCGGAAGCGCACGGCGGACGAGTCGCGCAGGACGTGCGAGACGGAGATGAAGAAGTCGGCAACAATTCCTCAAATAAAAAGAGCGGACCGACAGGGGCCAGAGAGGTGAGTGTCTCGGAGGCAGAACGGGTTGACAAGGAGTGGAAGCCTACAAGGTACATCTTCGCCAAAGGTGTTCGAGTTCGTCGTGGCGGGGACGACGTAGTCCCAAAGCCCGACGTCTATCCAGCGGCAGACAAGGTCCCTGCAGATCCGTCACGACATTCCAAGGGGGCCCCTTCAATAGCAAGGCCGGTGTCGCCTGGACACATCCTGTTGAAGCTACGCACTGTGCCCTAGCCCACTTCTTCTTGAGTGTGACCCCCTCGAGCGCGACCGATAGGAAGCTCGCCCCATTCTGGACCGCAAGCTTCTCGTCCTGTGCCCAGCACCCTTTCCGCGCCTTCGCAACATTCACAATCCTCTCTAGCGCCGTGTCCATCAGATCCGAGCGGAGCACCTCCTGCAGGAGCGTGCGCGCGCCTTCCTCCCTTCGGAACTCGCGCATCATGTCGGCGAGCATGCGGTGGTGCATAAAGACGCCGTTCGTTGGCGTGGAGAGGAAGAGCTTCCGGAAGTGCGCGAGGAGGGTGGGCGCCGGGCTGAGGACGAGGATGACGGATACCGGCGGGAGGGCGCCGTGCCGGGCAAGAGCATGTTAAGCGTCTGGGAGTTGAGCATCGACACGTGTGGGCTCGTCTTGCATCCAAATCTGCGTGAGGGAAGGTGTGGGGATGGGTCGCCATTGCACTGCTCGAGCGACGAAACATAATGGGGTTCGAGGGGAGGGCCAGAGTTAACAAACGGCATCAGGATGACTGATCAAGGAAGCACGCACGTTCTCCATGCGTCATCCGCCGTCTCCTCAAACTTGAACAGGATGTGCCCAACCGCCCAACAACTGTCATCGAAGAAGGCGCCCTGCTTGGTGATGAATGCGCGACCGGTCCACAGCTACCCGCACCCGCATCCAATCAGGCGTGAGCTGTTAAGCCACCAGCAACATGCCAGAGGTTAACAAGTTACGCACATGGTCCATGATCTTAGGCAAGGCATCGTGCAGCTCCCACACAACCGGCATGTCTGCGGATGACCCGCACATCGTCAGGCAGACGGCGAGGGCGCGCAAGAGCACGCGTTGAATTCGGCCACACTGTTCAGAGATTCTTGAGCCTGCTAGTCGAATCATAAAGACGGACGTCTCAGACGGGTACTCACATTGTCAGACGTGCGTAGAAACAGCTGAGCCAGCGATGCCCTCCTCCGAACCTTCGGCTGCATCAAACATGTCCGTCAGTCCACGTCTTCCCTTTTTTTCCGAAGCGCATGATCGACTCACCCACACCCTTACCGTACCACAGCCCTCCGATGCAGAGAGCAGCCTCGCTGCCCTCTGCGGGTCTCCTCAACGGACAGGTACCCCAGGCGAGCGACGAATGCGCGCGGGTTGGACTCGACCTGGCGTGCGGCACTGCGGTACGCCTCAGTCAGTTTGAGCGCCTCGTCCTCGGAGGACGACACGACGACTGCGACGTTGCGAGCGTTCGACATCAGTGAAGGACTCTAGTGCAACGAAAGGAGAGATGATCCGGCGAAGAAACTTGCGGGGACTAAGGGAGCGCGGGAAAAGAAAAAAGCTAACGCGTCCAGAACGCGCAGCAGAGACCCATGAGATCCCTCACAGCGTGGCGAAAACATGCATCCTTTGACAAAATTGTTAATGCAAAGCAGCGAACGTTGAAGCGAGCGTCTTTTGCCGCCCCAGGCTCTGCCTAATTATCGGTTCCCGATTCGAGTCTCGCAGCGTGTTTCTTCCCATATTTCAATTTGTATCTATCGTGACGTATACACTGATTTCCTTCCTGTACGCACAAGAAATATGCATGCGATCCCAGTCGCCCTATCCCCTCCTTCCCATTCCCCTCTCCACCTCCCCGAGCCTGCCTCTCAGTCCCTTCGCAACGCCCTCCAGCACCTTACTAAACCCAACCAGCACCGCGAGGGCCCTCCCCCACCCCTCTCCCCGGAACAGAATCACCATCAGGAGCAAGACGACGCTCGGGCGCTGCTGCCTTCTGGACAGGCGGCGGAGGGGCATGCTGAAGAAGGAGGCGAGCGTGCGCGAGACGGAGGCACGGAGCGCGAGCAGGCGCAGGAGCGAGAGGTACAGGAGCGTTGCGGCGAGGTCGCGCTTCGGGTGCAGTCGGTGCGGCTCGAGGATGGATGGGTCGAGGGAGGAGGGGAGGAGGGTCGTGCGGTACTGTCGTTGCATTTGCGTTTCGGCATGTCAGATGCAGCTAGCAGAGGACGAAAAGAGGAAAAGGTACGAAGACGTACGCCGAAGAAAGGGTTCGAGGGATGCCACGGGTTGGGTTTGGACGGTTTTGGCGGTGGTGTGGGCTGCACAGGCCTGTTCAAGTCCAGCGCCTCCCTGAACTGCTTCCCCTCCTCGTCATGCACCAGCGGGAGCTCCGCCCCCATCCCACCCTGCCCGTTCTCCTTCCCCTTCTCACCCCGCCCATCGGCGCTCATCTCCCGATGATGCCTCCTCAGCCGCGCAGCGTACTCGGCCTCCTCCTCCCTGCTCGGCCGCCGCCGCAGCTCCTCCCGCGGGGGCGCGGCAAGATGGAGTCGGAATGGCGGCGGGGCGCGGCCGAGTCGGTGTTGCGGCGAAGGCGGTGGTTGGTGCGTGTTGGCATGGGCGTGGATGGGGGAGATAGGCGAGAGGGATGCCGGAAAGGCGGACGTGCGTCGGGTAGGTGAGCCGGGCTGGGAGGGGTGCGGCGTCGAGAGGGGCGTGTGCCATACGTCTGCGATGGACTCGTAGGATGCGGTGCGCGAGAGACCGCCTGTGCGCGGTGGTAGAGAGGGCGCGTGCCCGTATCGCTTGAAGACGGGGTCGGCGGACGCTCCGGGGTAGCTGTAGGGTTGAGAGCCGCCGAGATCTGCCGGGGAGCGTGTCAGTTAAGAGATTAATGTGGTTACGTGAAGGCAGATGGTGATCATAGATAGGGGCACTCACGTGCAGGAAATCGAGAAGGGTCGAAGAGCGTGGACACATCGGAAGGCGAGGGGAAGAAGATGCGGTCCAGCGCGGTTTGGGGTAGGACGCGCTTGGCTACCGACCAGAGGGCATGAGACCAAGCGTTGTGGTTCACTACGAGGACTGGACCGAAAGGGTGAATGAACTTCAGCTTGTGTAAGACAAGGCGAAGGATCCATGATGAGATGGACAGACTGGTACCGCAGATGCCTGGGAAAGAATCTCGGATGAGAGAGAAAAAGAATGAGACCAGCTCGACCTCCTGTCAGATCAAGGAAACATTGTAAGCTGGACCGCTCGAAGGTAGTAATGGACTCCAGAATCCGCTGTGAAAACGCACCATGTTACCCATTCCCGCACCCTGTACGTCTACCACGCTAACCCATTGCAGCACCCTCTCTTCGCCTCCTCCCCCGGCAGCCCACATCCCCTCCAGCAGCCGTCTCCCCATCTCCCACCCCGCAGCGAGAACCTCCTTCACTTCGTCAAGCCCAGCGTCCGCGTCCCTCCGCACTTCAGCGAGACGGAAGACGCATATCGGTCGGCCTGTCCGGTCGTGGAACTGCGCGGGAGGCAGGAAGTGGAGGAGCGGTGCTGATGATGGACGAGGGAAGGACAACGTATCGAGCGGGGTGTTCAGGCGCATGATGAGGTGCGTTCGGAGGAGGGGAAGCGCGGAGGAGGCGGAGAAGGAGGATCGGCGGTAGAATCGGAACACGGAGCCTTCCTCGCGGGCCTCTCAAACTGGTCAGCCTTCATAGTAGTTGGTGGAAGTCAGAGTGTGCGCACCAGTATCTTTCAAGAATCGCTCCGCCCTCACCCTAACATCCTCCAGGTCCCTCAGCCTCTCAGCCTCCTCCAGCTCACCCGGGAGCTCAGCAAGCGCCCGCCGCTGCAGGTCGAGCACCTCCGCCTCGTGCACGGTATACTCGCTAGGCAGCGCCCGGGCTAGTGTGAGGAGCGGATGTGATTTTGGTGGAGATTCCGGCATGATTGACGGTGAGAAAGTGGATTGAGATGGAGGAGATGGCGAAAAGAGGTCGAAAGCGTCCTCAGGGGAAGCATGTGAAAGTCGGTGCGACGCTAGTATTCATAGGTACTAGCCAGGGTTAGCTGGTCAGCGCAGTTACGTTGCAAGGCGGCGCATGCATAGCAGGGCGAAATTTGTATCTTTTGATCGTCCACCAAGACCCACCTCACGACGCGCCACACGTCCGATACTGACCTTCATCTTCGAATCAATGTTTTCGATCGCCCGGGTTCCTACCGAGGTCTGGTCGAGGATCTTCGAATTCGTAGTCGATAGTGGCGGGGAGGAGTACCATTATCCGGGAGGCGAAGAGGCACCCTACGCCGCACATTCCCTCGTGCTGGTGTGCAAGGCTTGGAGGGTACGTAACACCACAGTATCTACTTCGGAGAAGTATCAACTTGACGCCCGTCACCCGCTGTCCATCCGTGATACGCAGGACCTCGCCTCGCCGTTGCTCCTGCGCAACCTTCACCTGACCACAGGCTCGCAGATCCGTCGTCTGCACTCGCACGTCCTTCTGCGTGACATGCGGGGCGAGACGCGCGTCATCCAAGGGATTCGAACGATCACCTCAGAGCTCTATCCGTCCCGCAAAACGACGACCAAGGACGAGGGCCAGCTCGCGAGCGTCATCCAGCTCGCGCGCAGCCTCCGCCACATCTCAATCATGACCGAGATCCCCAGCTCCGGCCGGAACCCCTTCGGAAGCGCGGCGCTCCTCCCCGCTGTCCTCAGCTCCGGTGCGACGCTGCGATACCTTCAACTCTACCTCGCCTGCCCCCCGAGCACCGCGTACGGCATGCTCTCGCGCTGCACGAATCTCGAGCAGCTGCACATCCAGTTTGGGCCCGTCAGACCGAATGCCAATCAACCTCTCGTCCCTGATATCACCCTTTCGCTTCCGCGCCTGTGGACCATTTCCGTCGGGTCGACCGACCGCTCCGCCATCGCGTCGAGCGTATCGATCCTCGAGCAGGCCCAGCTACCCAAGCTGCAAGAGTGCTTCCTCGACCTCAATGGCTTCGTTCCCGCCGATCGAGGTGTCAGTCTTCTCTCCAGCCTCGGCAGCAATCTGGAGACGCTGCGCATCGAGGGCGGGCAGGGCGCCATCGCCTACTCGAAGCTGGGCGACCTCTGTCCGCGCCTTGGAGACCTCGAGGTCTGCCCGGCAGGGTGGTCGTATTCGATCGCTGGCGACAACGACAACGACGAGATGGACGACGAGATCCTCGAACTCGCTCATCCAGCACTCCACACTCTCTTGCTCAAAATCAACGTTTACCAAGCTGACTCGCGGTCCGCGGTCGAAGACGTCCTGCGCTCGCTCGATACGTCGCGCTTACCGGCTCTGCGCTGGATCCGCCCCGCTCCGGACTGCGACGGCATGTTTAAGTACTCGGACCTGGTCGTGGAGGAGGAGGTCGTCCTACAGGCGTACAGAGACGCGGGGCTTGCAGCGCTGTGGTGCTTGCGGTTGTCGAATCACCTGGAGAGGAAGGGCATTAAGCTGCTGGATTTTCACGGAAATGGGTTTGGTTTAAACGTCGACGAATTCATTGCATAGATTTACATATCACTTTCATGTAATTGTCCTGTCGCTGCTGAGTGACAGTGTAAGATGTCGCTGTTCTCCGTACAAGTAGCAGGCTTCCTCGCCCATTTGAACAACTCTCGTGCACCAAGTGACTACTGCCTAACTTGCCAAGCTTGCGCTTCTCATTGCTTTGTAGGCTTCTCCATGCTCTAGACGACCTTTTCCGGTGCGAAGCTGGTCAACGCTTTCATGGCACATGATGCCACATAAGAAGCCATTTGTGGTTCAATCTGACTATTTTATAGTAGCAGTAAAAGTTGGCTTGCGAATATATTTGACAGAGAGTAAACTCAGGGTGCATCGATACAAGGAGGCCATTGAGGAGACCACGACTGCCCCAGTGCGACAGTGCAAGGCAACCTCAGAAGACGAGGGATACGCAAGTACCGCATTTCAACGAGCCATTCAACCTCAACTAGCCATTCACCCAATAAAACTACACCTCCCAAGAAGCTGAAGACCCCACCCGCTTTCCCGTCGCCCTCACACCTCAGAACGCCCCATCCAACCCCTCCCTAAGCCATCGGGACGTGTACGACTGGATGACTCAAGGGCGGGATTGAAAAGCGCTGCGGTTGCTAGGGACCGCACGTTCCGAAGGGCATCCGTTGGCACGAGGCCAGGCACTTCTGGAACATGAAACTTGGCTGCTGGCAACGAATACTTGCAGGCCTCTTCATCAGAAAATGACTCGGAGAGCATCGACACTCCCCTGCAGAGAGTGAACCGCAAAGTCCGGTCCTCTTCTTCTGCTGTTGGAATGCAGTCTGACCTTACCTGAGCTATATTATAGTCTCGCTTCCACCATTTGGGCAGTTCGCGACTGGGCAAAGAGTCGGCGTCTCGACTTCCGTAGCGTTAAAAAAGTCCCGCAGGCCAAGCGCAGCACTCAATTTTCGCGGCTACTAAGAGGCATTTAGCCTAACATATTGACCTTTCAGAATCAATAAATATCTTACGAAGCCCAAGAACAGATTTTTCGACCTTCTACAAACCTGCTGCCATCCTCGATGATTTTCATTGCTCCGACAACCGCCATTGACACGCGAAGCCCAGGAAGCGAAACAACAAAGTCCTCTTACTCAAGCTTTGATTTCTTCGGGGAGCCCTAGATCTGCTGTCTGCAAACCCTCTCAAGAACGAGATCCAGGCGGCGCCTTTCCCACAGGCAGCGAGGATACGGTTCTCGACGTCGGCAGTGGCCACGAGACCGAGCGAGAACTCGGCAGCCCACTGGACCTGTCAGAAAAACGTGGGGATTAAGATACCTTGCTTTTTCAGTGGAGTTAAACTATTGAAAGGTGACAGGCCATACCGTTAGGTACCCAAGGCCAAAGCAGCTGCGAACAGTGCAGAAGTGATGTAAGTCGCGGCGCTTCGCAGCCAACGTCTGCAGGGGTTCCAGGCGACTCGGACGTTCTCGTGCCCACTAAGGGGAAAGAAACAAAGGAGGGTAGTGGTCTGGTAGTAGGTGATACTGGCAGGCAAAGAGACGTTCCGCTCACAAGTTCCTTGTGAAAATTTGCCCGCATGGACTCAGTGGTGCAGCCTTCGACCCAAATCAGCCATTAATAAGAAACTTGATGCAGAAATAATCTCTGAATTATACACAGAGTAATCAGAGTCTGTATGCTCTCGAGCGGTTTACAAACCCATCTTGATCCACCATGGAAACCCGGTCCGGCATGCAATGACAATCTTGCGAGGCCAGACTTTTAACCCCGAGGCACAGTCATCTCCGGATGCAAGACCCACTCCTACATTCCATATATGGTACTGTGTAACATCATAAGAAACATCTTCCCTACCAAGTGACCATCGCCAACTGCTCCAGGGGAGAGTGGAGCGGGTGTTCCCCCTCGTAGGGCGCACGACGCCCTTGAACTTTCCATCGTTCCAATTTTGGAGACCTCTTACTCATTGATCAACCAAGCATAACGTTCTTGCAACTCCGCTTCTCCCCGGGGCCTCGCTACGTTGGTTCTTGCCGGCACTTTGCATGAACCACCGGCACCGCCGCCCCGTAAGTGGTTCAGTATTCCTTTTCCTTTCCTCACCATCGTCTTCTTCGCACAATTGGTTAGCGCGTCCGGCTGTTAATCAGGAGGACAAGTTTTGGCCTCCTTGAAGGAGGTGATGAGGGTCAGCCTGCGATGTGAAGCCACCACCCGGCTTGCCCCTCTTTTCTTTTCTGACTTTTTTATTTTTTGTGTAAGGATAACAGTTGTTTTAGGAGGACTCAGTCTCCTGTGCAAAGCGGGTAAGGCGGTCACTGTCAAAGAGCTTTCACCACAACTGCAGTCAGCGTGCATATGTCTGAACTGTGTCTCTCATGGCCTTCCATACCACTTTCCTCTAGTTTTCGGTTCCTGTAGCCCCTAGAAGCCTCTTAAGTCTCACTGAGAGCCCAAAGGAACAAACAACACTAGGTTACGGCCAAGCACCAGCGGCAGTAAGTGCGGCTGCAGGCGGCTGCACTCACTCAAGCTGTCGTCTGGCAAGCCTCAGCCTCAGACGAGCATGCGTTGATCTGAATCTATTGTGCACCGTTCAGCAGCAGACTTGCGCTGCTACAGCTTTCGTTGATGGACGCCGATGAGGCTGCCTGGGGCCGATGTCCAGTCTCTGCAGGCTGCAAAGCTCTCGGTGCCGGGCACAGCTGCGGAGGGTCGGCGACCGAGCAACCGAAGAAGACCGTGAAGAATTTGGCAGGGAAATGAGAATATGTCAGAAAGCTCGAGAATATATGTAGTTGAATGTATGCAGACAAGCTGCAACGCAACGCAGGAAGAGCAAGCAGGAAGAAGACGGCGTCACGCGTACAGGCATGTTCCTCAGGGTCGTCGTGTTCGTCGCACTTGTGCCCACCACCGGAGCTTGCACACCATCCGGGTATCTTACTTGCCACCCTGTATCAGCGAGATATGGTTCGAGGCAGCGCAGTTGCTGGTTGCGTTGGAGGAAGCCGGCCGAACTATGTCACGCCACTTACCTCAACAGGCCACCACCACTTCGCTGTGCGAAACTTGCTCGCGAGATATGTTGAGATACGGTGTTTGTTTCTGCGTTTCAGAGTTGTTGCGATGCAGTCGCTGTGGCGTGCGTAGGGTCGTATCGATTGCCATGACGCTCTTGCGACGGTGCTCAGGCCGGGAGGGGAGTGCCCAGGATGCAGATGATTGGGTGTGAATGGCAGCAGAAGAGACTACGGGAAGAATAGAGAGAATGAAGGGTGACGGTGGTGGTGGGCTGTGTGTGAAAAATATTCGTCAATGTGCGAGTCGGAAAGCGGTGGAGGGCTGCACGGTTCTTGGCAAGGGCGCTGATCCGTCGCCGTCGCCTGCTCGGCGTGGTGCGCTTGCCAACTGCGCAGGTGGGCTTGCCTCCTGCCCTCGCCGTCGTCGTTACTTGCACCGTGCTCGCCGCGGCCCCCCTCACTGCCGCCATTGCGCACGCTCTAAAATACCTCAACCCAGACAGGACAGGCAATCATAAGCGATGAGGAGAAGGATTT
>JTLS01000726.1:0-14449 GCA_000826855.1 Basidioascus undulatus
AGGGCAAAAGAAATGGACATATCCGGAATTGAACCGGAGACCTCCTCCACTCAGCTAATGCTAAGAAGGCGTGATAAGCCACTACACCATATGCCCTATGTCAACATTTATCAATGTGAATTACCCGTGCTAATGTACAATTGCTCCGACACCGTACACACACACCCCCACCGTGCGGCCAAGTGCGGCTCTGACTCGAACGAGCCATCAGAATAAATATCATTGCCGTTTTTGTGCATTGTGTTTCACATCTCACGAGTCACAAGGGTTGCGCCGTCCAGCCGCGACGCTGCAGCACAGACTCGCACGCAGAGCGCTACACTTTGGCAGACTGGATGAAGTATAGGTGTTATTTTAGGGTAATTCTCTACCAACGCTGTATTGATATACTTGATGCAGCTGTTAATTGCAAGCGACTGCAGGGGCAGCAAAATGGCCACAGCGCAGCAGTGCCTGAAACAACAGTCACAGGCTCGGGCGACGGCGACGCGCGAAGGCGACGCGCTGGCCGCAGCTCGCAGCTCACCCTCAACCGTCACCGTCACCTCCTCCTCCCAATCTCCCGCTAACCCCGCGGGCCATGGCATCTCCGCCGTCAATACCGCAGATCGTCATCGAGCCCACGCCCGATGCCGAGCCCAAGTTTCCGCCCGACCTCCCACCCAAGGGGCCGGGTGCGGAGGAGCCCAAGGCGGAGCCTGAGGCGGAGGGCGCGCAGTCGATGGAGGACGTCAGCTTGAGCGATGGCGCGCCGGAGCAAACCGATGGAAACGGCGCGGAGAAGGGGTGCGATGGGGAGGAGCTGCAGCCGACCCCGCCGTCTGAGGCAGCAGCACCAGCACCAGCACCAACAGCGGCAGCAGCCCCTCCCCCGCCCCCAGCGTCGTCCTCGCACCGCTCAACGGCGTCCGTAGCCTCCACGGCATCCCTCCCCACATCTACAACGACCGCACCCTCGACCCACCCCTCCGCTTCCCTCCTCCTCTCCTCCCTCGACGCTCTCGCCCAGACCCGCGAGGGGCACAAGCCGCCGCTCTCAACCGCGCTCACAGCCGCACGCAACTCGCTCACCTCCTCCTCCCCGGATCCACGCACGCTCTTTGAACCCCTCCGCCTGGGCACCCACTCCAAGGCCACCGCCGGCCTCGCCCTCGACGGGATCGCAAAGCTCGTCGGCAGCGCATACTTTACGCCCGCGCTTGGCGTCACCCGCCCTCTGCCGGACGCGGAGGGCCAGGGCCAGGCGGGCGAGGGGGCCAAGACGCTCGCGGACGTCGTCACCGAGACGGTGTGCGAGTGCTTCCCCACAAACGGCTCCGGCGACGACCGCGTCCAGCTCCAGATCGTCAAGGCCCTCCTCGCCATCGTCCTCTCCTCCCCGCCGAGCCCTACCACCGCCCAGCCCACTTCTCTCATCCACCACTCGACTCTCCTCGCCGCCGTACGCACCGTCTACAACGTCTTTCTCCTCGGCAAGGACCCCGCGAATCAGATGGTCGCGCAGGCCGGCCTCACCCAGATGGTCAACACTGTCTTCTCCCGCGTCCGAGCGACGCCCCGACCCCCACCCTCTCGTAGGGGATCAGGAAGGGCCACTCCTGCGCCGAGGGAGAGTCCGAGGGACGAGCAACCAGCCCCGGCCGATATCCCCCTTCCCCCGCCGACGCCCACCGAGGACGCCCCCGCGCCCAACGGCCTACCCAAGTCCGAGTCCAAGCCCGACCTCCCCGAAGCAGGCGAGAAGATGACTCTGTGGGTGTCCTCCTTCCTTCTACCTTCCCGCTCCATCTGGCTAACCTTCGCTCTTACCCCTCAGGCAAACGTTCGAGCGCCGCCGGTCCTTCGACGCGTCCTCCATGTCCGGGGCTGACCCGCTGCAGGCGCCGCCTCTCCCAGCCGAAGAGGGCGCGCATGTGTCCGAGGAGGAGATCCTCGTCAAGGACGCGTTTCTCGTCTTCCGCGCGCTCTGCAAGCTCAGCATGAAGCCGCTGCAGTCGGACAGGTGTGCTTCCCCTCTCCCCTTGTCCCTCCTCCATCGCACAAGCTGATCTGCTCCTCCCTCCTCACCTCAGCGACGCCTCCCCGCGCTCGCCCGCCTTCCGCTCCAAGCTCCTCTCGCTGCACCTCATCCACGCGATCCTCTCCGCGCACATGGCGCTCTTCACCGACCCCGCCATCGTCCTCTTCTCGTCCACGCGCGAGCCGACCCAGTTCCTCCAGGCCGTCAAGCAGTACCTCTGTCTCTCCCTGAGCAGGAACGCCGTCAGCCAGGCGCCCCAGGTGTTTGAGATCAGCGTCGAGATCTTCTGGAGGGTGTTGAGGGGCATGCGGGGGAAGCTCAAGGTGCGTTCCTCTTCCCTTGAATGGAGAGCAAGTGAGAAGCGGATGCTGAGGAGATTGCCGATGGGACAGCGCGAGATCGAAGTCCTCCTGCACGAGATCTTCCTCCCCATCCTCGAGCTGCGCAACACCTCGGTGACGCGCCTCAAGTCTATCCTCGCCTCGACGCTGCTCGCGCGCCTGTCGGCCGACCCGCAGGCGCTCGTCGAGCTCTACCTCAACTACGACTGCGACCGCACCGCGCTAGACAACATCTACGAGCACCTCATGAACGTCGTTTCCAAGCTCGTCGGCTCCCACGGCGCCATCGCTCCCTCCTCCCCCTCCCTCTCTTCGTCCACCTCCGCCCCGCACCTCGCGGACCTCCCCCCGAGCTTGAGCACCGCCGCGCTCGCACTTCCCCACCCGGACCCGACCACCTCCGGCAGCGCAGCGGACAAGACCGCCGCGCAGCAGGCCCTCGAGGGGAAGCTCAAGCGCCAGGCGCTCGAGGTCCTCGTCGCCGTCCTCGCATCTCTCGTCGCCTGGGCCGAGCGCGGCGGCGTCCCCGGCGCAGTCCCAGAGGCCGCCGAGCCCCCTCGCGCGAGTGAGGACGACGCGACTGCCAGCCCTACGGTTGACTACGCGCCGAACCAGCGCAGCGGGACAAGCACACCCGACCTTGGCGCTGCGCTCGGGGACGACCCCACGCAATTTGAGAGCGCCAAGCAGCGCAAGACGACTCTCATGGAGGGGATCAAGAAGTTTAACTTCAAGCCGAAGAGGGTGCATCGCGGGCATGGACATGCAAGGAAGGAAAGGACGGACGGTGCTGATGCATGGTTGAGGGGAGGTTAGGGCATCCAGTTCCTCATCGACACGGGCTTCATCCGGAGTCGCAAGCCGCGGGACATCGCCCAGTTCCTGCTCACCGCCGACGGGCTCAACAAGGCGCAGATCGGGGAGTACCTCGGCGAGGGGTGCGTTTCTTCTCTTCTGTCTTTCTTACCTTGAGTAATCGACAACGAGTAATTGACACGGTGGTTGGGGCCTTGCAGCGAGGACGAGAACATCGCGATCATGCACGCGTTCGTGGACCTCATGGACTTCTCTGGCCAGTCCTTCGTCGACGCGCTCCGCGTCTTCCTCCAGAGCTTCCGCCTCCCCGGCGAGAGCCAGAAGATCGACCGGTACATGCTCAAGTTTGCGGAGCGCTACGTCCAGGGCAACCCGACCACGCTGTTCGCGAATGCCGGTGCGTATTGCCCCGAGGATGCGGGATGCGAGACGTGGGTTGCTGATGAGAGGAACGGGATGCCATTTGGGATGGGGAGCAGACACCGCCTACGTGATGGCGTACTCGGTCATCCTCCTCAACACGGACGCGTACAACCCGCAGAACAAGCGGCGGATGACTAAGGACGAGTTCATCCGCAACAACCGCGGCATCAACGACGGCGCGGACCTCCCCGAGGAGTACCTCTCGGGCGTGTACGACGAGATCCACTCGAACGAGATCAGGATGAAGGACGAGGTTGAGGCCGCCCTGCCGTCCGCGCTCCCGCCCTCGGGCATGGGCATCGTTGTCGGCGCGCTCAGCGGCGCCGCCGGGAGGGACTTCCAGAAGGAGGCGTATGTCCTGCGCAGCGAGGGGATGGCGAATAAGACGGAGGTTCGTCGTTACGTCGAGGGGTTGTTGGGCGCGGCTGACCTTCTACGCGCGTACAGGCCCTCTTCAAGACGATGCTGCGTTCGCAGCGGCGCGGGGGCGCAAAAGCGCCCGAGACGTTCTTCAGCGCGTCGCACTTCGAGCACGTCCGGCCGATGTTCGAGGTCGCCTGGATGGCCTTCCTCTCGGGCGTGTCGGGCCCGCTGCAAGAGACGGACGACCCCGAGACGATCGCGCTCTGTCTGTCCGGGTTCGCGAACGCGATCAAGATCGCATGCCTGTTCGACCTCGAGCTTGAGCGCAACGCGTTTGTCACGACGCTCGCCAAGTTCACGTTCCTCAACAACCTCGGCGAGATGAAGCCGAAGAACGTCGAGGCTATCAAGGCGCTCCTCGAGGTCGCCGAGCGCGAGGGCAACTACCTCAAGGGCAGCTGGAGGGAGGTCCTCAACTGCGTCAGCCAGCTCGAGCGCTTCCAGCTCATGGGCACCAGCGCGGAGCGGGCGGCGGACGTGCGGAGAGCGTGCGTTCTCCTTCTTTCCTCTCCCCGTTTCCCCCCTTCGGCCCCGAGCGTGTGTGCTAACGTGGAGCTTCATAAATAGGTCGACCGGCGGACGACAGTCAATGCAGGCATCCCGCCAGCAGCTGCCCTCGAAGGAGGTCGCGGCTGACGGCCGCTCGATCCAGATCTCGGGACGCGCCGACCTCGTCTTCTCCAACAGCCAGAAGCTCTCTGGGGTGCGTTTCCGGCAAGGCTCCGCACCTTTGCCTTACCTCCTGTATGCTAACATCAACATGGGGTGTTTGTCTCGTGCAGACGGCCATCGTCGACTTCGCACAAGCGCTCGCGGACGTCTCGTGGGAGGAGATCATGTCCTCGGGTCTGTCCGACCGTCCGCGCCTTTTCAGCCTCCAAAAGCTCGTCGACATCTCGTACTACAACATGAACCGGATTCGGCTCGAGTGGTCGAAGATCTGGGTCACGCTCGGGGATCACTTCAACAAGGTCCGTCGGCGCTCACCCGTCCCCCTGTCGCTCCCAATCACGGCACCGCTCGCCATCGCCCTTCTCTCGCTAGCTGGGTTTACACAGTCGAGCTAACTGGTCGTGATGCGCGGGAATAGGTCTGCTGCCATAGCAATCCGGCCGTCAGCTTCTTCGCGATCGACGCCCTGCGGCAGCTCGCGATGCGCTTCTTGGAGAAGGAGGAGCTCGCGCACTTCGGCTTCCAGAAGGATTTTTTGAAGCCGTTCGAGCACACGATGGTGCACAACCCCCACCCCGACGCGAGGGATATGGTGCGTTGTCGTTCGCGCGCGCGCGTGGTCGGCGGCTGATTCTCGGGACCGGACGCTGATGCTGGTGGCATTTCCCAGGTCCTGCAATGTCTCCACCAGATGATCCAGGCTCGGGCGCAGAACATCCGGTCCGGCTGGCGGACCATGTTCGGTGTGTTCTCCGCTGCGTCGAAGGTCACGAACGGTACGCCCTGTCCTCGTTGCCGCTTGTTGTCGGGCGTCCAAGCTGAACGGGGCGTTTCAACGGTGGGGCTGAGCAGAGCGCGTTGTCAGCCACGCGTTCGACATCGTCGCGCGCATCAACCGCGAGCACTTCGGGTCCATCATCCGCTTCGGCACGTTCGCGGATCTGACCGTGTGCATCACCGACTTCTGCAAGGTCACGTACCAGCGCGTCAGCCTCCAGGCGATCGCCATGCTTCGCGGCGTCATCCTCGCCATGCTCTCTTGCCCGGAGTGCCCGCTCAGCCGACCGGACTCGGGCGCGTCAACGCCGATCGAGAATGGCGCGGCGCCGCCGGTAGATGGTGCGTTCATCGCGCTTTGAGTCGAGGAGACGTGGTACTCACGAGACGAGGGTGCGCGGCAGATCCGATGATCAAGTACTGGTTCCCCGTGCTATTCAGCTTCTGTGCGATAGTCTTCAGAAGGTTTTTGGCCGGCGGGTACTGACGTCAAGTCCCATCCAGTCGACATCATCATGAACGGCGACGACCTCGAGGTCCGACGACTGTGAGGCCGCGGTTCCCCTTCCGCAATCACGCACGATCGCTGATGCTCGCCAATTACAGCGCGCTCGACTCGCTCTTCGACACGCTCAAGCAGTACGGCTCGACTTTCCGTCCCGACTTCTGGGACACGGTCTGCCAAGAGGTGCTCTTCCCGATCTTCGCCGTGCTCAAGTCGACGTCGGACGTGTCGCGCTTCAGCACGAGCGAAGACATGACCGTCTGGCTGTCGACGACGATGGTCCAGGCGCTGCGGAACCTCATCGACCTCTACACGCACTACTTCGACACGCTCGAGCGCACGCTCGACGGTCTCCTCGACTTGCTCCGCGCGTGCATATGCCAAGGTGCGGCTGCAGCGCGGGACCGAGGGGTGGGTTGGTTGGGTGATACTGAGCAAAGGGGACAGTATGCAGAAAACGACACGCTCGCAAGAATAGGAACGTCCTGCTTTCAGCAGCTGCTCGAGCAGAACGTCCACAAGCTCAACGCCGACCGATGGCAGCGCATCGTCTCTACCTTCATCCAGCTGTTCAAGACGACAACTGCGCACCAGCTGTTCGACGAGTCCCTCCGCTCCGAGCAGGATCCTGCATCGCCAACCACTACTGGCACGCTGACCGCGAACGGTACGTCGCTGTTCGGAAGGACTTGAGCGCATACCGTATTCTAAAGCCTCTGTCCGATTTCTCAGGCACCGCTTCCGTCAACGGCTTCGCGCCGCCCACGGCGCCGCTCACGCCCGGGCCCGAGAGGGGCGTGCCCCCGGCGCTGACGGACGACGCTGCGGCTCCGGTGCCCGTCGACCGCCGGCGGGCGTTCAAGCAGATCATCGTCAAGTGCGTGCTGCAGTTGCTTCTCATCGAGACAACGCACGAGCTCCTCGCGAACGACGATGTGTATAACACGATCCCGCCCGAGCACCTCCTCCGCCTTATGGGCGTCCTCGACGACTCGTACGTCTTTGCGAGGAAGTTCAACGCGGACCAGGAGCTGCGCATGGCGTTGTGGAAAGTCGGTACGTCGCGCGATGGGGCACCTGCAAAGGCGGGCACGGCGCGCTGATGCAGTGTGGGGTCGATAGGCTTCATGAAGCAGCTCCCGAACCTGCTCAAACAGGAGTCAAGCAGCGCTAGCACGCTCGTCACCGTCCTTCTCCGGATGTACAATGACCCGCGGCCAGAGCACCGCGGCCGCCGGAAGGAGGTGACCGAGACGCTTGTCCCGTGCGTCGTTGGATTCCTATCTTGCTTGCCTTGTCTGCGTCGAAGATCTCTGATCAACGATGATGGTCATCGTGTGTTCCACAGCCTCGGCCTGGACGTCATGCGCTCGTTCAACGCCCTCGACGCGGAGACTAAGCACAGGAACATTGCCGCCTGGACGCCCGTCGTCGCCGAGATCCTCGCGGGCTTTTGCACGTTCGACGATGAGACTGTGCGTCCTCCCTGACCCTCGTCCCCTTTTCCGCCGCCTCCCTTCCAACTTCCCTTTCCTGCCTCCTTGTCTTGCGCACCTCGATACTAATGCCCCGTGAGACCTCTTCAGTTCGGCGCGTACCTCCCGCAAATCTACCCCGTCGCGACGGATGTGCTCGGGCGGGAGATAGCGTCCGAGGTGCGCGAGGCCCTCCGCAAGTTGTTTGTGCGCGTGGGCGCGTTGAAGGGGCTTTAGCCGTCTCTGCCGCCTCTGCATCCTTCCGTCTCTCTCTTTCGGTCTGACTGTCCCTTCTTATATACTAGCTGTCGGCGCATTTCGCCTGCCCTTTCTTATCTCCTTGCATGCTGCATTTCCTAGTCTCCCGTTATTCGCTTCGCTCGACGCTACATGTTTCTACCTGTGATGGTTTCTCATTCGTTCGTCCGTTCGTTTATCTACGATTGTAAACTTCTTTACATACATGGGCGAGTGTGATCACGGAGCTTGGCTATCTGTCTATGTTTATGGAAATGCTCGAAGCCGATTGCTCGCTCTCACGCTCTCATGCTCCGTCTTCAATGGGCTGGTTGTTCACCGCATGTGGACAACATTCGTCCGCCTTCACACACCTACCAGCCATGACAACGGTGGAGCACCAATGGTCGCCAAGCTCCCTCACGCAGCCCAAATACTCGACGGGGCTGCAGGCCCAGCAGGTCGGGAGCGCAGGGTGCCGGACAGCAGTGGATGCGGATAAGATCTGGCGGCCCGGTGAGAGATGCCGACGTCCGTGGGCCCATGGCACACCCTCAACCTGCAGGTCGCACGAGGGGTGGACGTGGGCTCCGAAGGGAGGAAGCTGCAGTCGAGAACCGAGATATCAGACGAGAGCCGCGGTGCAACATCAGCGATAGTGACGAGAAGCTCGACCTTCATTTCTCTTTCCTTCGGCTCCGCAAATTCAGTGCTTCGAGACCTCAAGAAAGACAGTCTCCTGCAACAGTCGTGTAGTTCAGGTTTCAATGTGCAAAGCGAAGCGACGCCAGCACACTTTAGCGACGTGTGCCGTACGACAAGCAATATGGAGCAGAAAGATACATCGTTGGTAAAGGGAGCGTGACTACCTAGGGAGAGAATGAAAATGTGTAAAAGGGACAGGTGAAAAGCTGAGAACGAAAGGGAGCGTGGTGGGCGATGTGTCGCGCTCTGGTAGGAAAGGGTATCTCTGGCGTCCAGGTCGTGCTGAGAAGGGCTCGTTGGCGGTCAGCGGCTTCGGACGAATCAGCCATGAAGGACGCACGGCGTTCGTGGGGCGACATAGTGGGTCGTGATGGAGCATCTAGTGTCGGGCGTCGTGTCGTAATCTACAGAGTCGCTTCGTGCTCAGCGCCTGCGGAGCGGAGAAGGAAAGGCTGCTGCAGAACGAGAACGCACCAAACCCAGCGGTATTGCTGCGCCTCGGCGAGCTTTTTCTCAACGCAGTGCTCGCCATGGTGCGTCTTGACTTTGACTGTAATACAATCTTCCCCCCGCAACATGCTGGCGCTTAGTTCCTTTACAGTTCAAGAACGACATCACCAACATGACGCGCAGTGACCACCAATTCGTCGCTCTGGAGGCGAAAGACCATGTGCGTATGCGGTCGTTCGGCAGCCCTCTGCGCTTTCCCGTTGCAGTCGCAAATACCCCACAGGACTCGGCCCCCCGGATCTACGAGTACTTCCAGAAGAACCAGGTCTTTATCCGCCCCGGCGCCCAGCAGCCCATCACGGTCGGGTACGGAATCCGGCCAGAGTACATTCGCTGAATGCCTTGCCCTCCCCCTGTAACCGCTGTAGCTCATCGCGCTTGCTCCCACAGCCACAACAAGGCTTTCCGCAAGCAGTGCGAGGATCTGCTTCGGCTAGTCGCGTCTTTCAACCCCTTCAGAATGAGACGGCGAACTACAATCTGGGATACTGCGGCTTTCAGCTGCCGGATAGAGAGGTTACGGCTGGATATGGCCGCAAGGTTGAGCTTGTCGAAGGTTGGCTGGTGCTGTCCCCATCCCATACAAAGGAATCAGCGGCGTGAATGTTAGGTGACTCTTGAAACAGGCAACGCACCGCCTTGATCATCTGGACCTCGGCCCAGCCCTCGCCCACCTTCGTACCCCAAACCGGGCCGAGCTGCGAGGGAGAGCGTAGAGCGGAAAGGCGGGAAGAGGACGAAGGCGAAAGCGGCAGATCTCGGGAAAACACACACTTTCCAGAACTCCCAGATGAGCAAGGCTTGGACTTGGTCGCTGTGCAGGTCCAGTCGGAGACCTCCCACTCGCACGGTGGACACGAGCAGCATCGAGATGTGGACCTTGGACGCCGGCGGCGTCCTTGAGGGTCGAGCCGTTCCGCTTGAGGGCCTCGAAAGCAGCAGCCTATGCGGTATCCAGACAAAAGACATCAGCGAAGGTCGTGTGGGCGAGCGCCTCTGTGAACATGGTTGAGACCCACCCGACTCGCAAATTCAACAATCGTAGACTGCGTGTCAAAGAGCTCTTTGACCTCCATTCGTGCGATGGTCCCGAACTCTATAGGGCCGTGTACTTAGCCAATCGAGAGTGAAAGATCATCCAGCCGGCAACGACTCACTCACGCAAACAGACGGGTGACCGTCTCGAGAGGCACATCGGTGGGAAATCCCCACGCGATGACCGTGGCGTGGTTCGGTTCTGCGGAGACGACCCCACCCTGATGAGCTGCGACATCCGACGGAAAATTCGTGGAAACGAAACTCACACTTTCACAAGGTTCACGGGTACAGCACCTGTGCGGCCGTCCCCCATCCGCAGCCGTTGGCCTCCTGGTCGTCAGTCGATGCGTGCGCCTGACGCTTTGCAGGACCGGCCGGCAAGGCGGAGGAGGTGGAAGCGGACATCTTGGATAGTTCGAGTGGAATATGGGGTGAGCGCATGGAGGGAGGGGACGCAGGACGCGGGCGTGCGGGGAGTCGGGGTGAAAGGACTAGGGAGGCGGAGAAGATGGAAGAGAAGGGAAGGATGCGCGGGGTGATGTGTGGAAAGAACTAAATCTGGGCTTGCATCGTTCAGGACATGGCATGACCCTACGCAGGGCTGGGCGCTCTGGGCGTTGGGCGTTCTGGGCGGTGAGGCGGAAGGGGAAGGAGGGTGGGCAAATCAGAACCCATGAAATCGCTATGCTGCACCGCATTACCGTCTGTGCACCTTGGATATACTACCGAAACTATTCTGGAATGAATCCCCATTCATGCCATATCGTGAGGAAAGGCCAACATAGTATCCGCGGCTTTCAGCTGACTGACAGTACGCCGGTCATCCGGTCTTTTGACCTGAAGGTACTCAGGGTTTCCCTATAGCTTCACCTGACGAGCTATTCTGATGAATGATCAATATTTTCTTCTTTGAAACTGAAGGTAGGAGGAGGTCCATCCTGCAGTGACGCATTCGACACAGCACCGTTGAAGAGTGCCCGATGCCTTGCGGAGGATTATTTCATAATATTCCCGCAATGTATTCGGAAATGGGCTCCATTTGGGATTTTTTTCATTTCTAGGACAGTCGTGTCATGGTAGCCACTTGAGCAGGCGCAGCGGCAGTATCAGCGATGCTTGCTGGGGTTGCTGCCAAGTTTCTCTCCATCCTCCTTCACTCCAGGGCTAGTTTCCTCAACAAGACCTTTGTAGCACACTTTTTTAAAACAGAGGTTCTTACTGTCGAGAGCTGTACGCGAGCGAGAACGGGCAAAGGCTTGCATGGCCGCCTCGCTTGCCAGGGCTGGGGAAGTGGGCCCATGCACGCTGTCTTGGTGCTGATGCTGGAAGGGGTGAGGCGGCTTTCCGTCCCAAAACTCCCAGTTATGTTCTCCGCTTTGCGAAGCGTTTTTCTCTTGGTTCAAGCGCTTTTCCTTCGTCTCAACCTCTTGAGGTTATCCTATGAGCTATACTGGTTCCCTTCACGGGTGAGCTCTTGTCTTGAACATGTAGGATGATTCAATCTCACCTTTTTTGCTAGAATGTGGGAGAGTCCTCACTACCGTTTCAAGAGAAGATTGCAGTGCGGATTGCCATCGCATATTGTGCTCGAAACACCTGACCTTGAGCGGTTGGCTGATGTTTAACATGGTTTCTCTCCGAAAGAAGATAGCCACTTTCGTCAAGTTAAATACCTGAAGTTCAGGTCGAGGTGGGAATCTGGTGGTGCGAGTCGAGCATCGGACGATGGTCCACCAGACTACCTTGGTGGTCAGTGCCACGCTGGAGGTCTTCTCTCACGAGGGCGGCTTGGTGCTGACGGGCCTGAAACCCAATAAAAAATAAGAATATTCTCCTCCCAAGGCGCCAGCGGGACTCCAAAGCTAATGTATATCAGGAAGAAGTAGAAGGATGGCATTCCGCACGGAGAGTTCGCAGAAGTCGAGCTTCTGTGACCTGGAAAGCGTGGAACTCATCTTGTGAATCTCAGCCCATAGGCTTTGCTGAATCTTTCTTACAAGAAAAAGCCTTAAGCGTGGGTCTCAGCTGATTTTATAAGAAAGGCCAGCTGTAACCGCGGAAGAGCGGGGGTGTAGAGAGCCGCTCCATGACGCATTCTTATACCACGTCTTGACACCCAAAGGTTCTACCACACATTAAAGGTCTGCAACAACCTCCTTGTATACAGGCTCGTCGGTGTCGATAAGATTTTAGGCGCAAAGCTGAGTGCTGAGCGCTGAGCGCTGACAGTCGAATGCTCACTACCAGCTCTCATCAATCCAACGCCCTTCCGCGCCCGCTCTACATGGCGGTAGCTGCGCTTTCTTTAAATTTTGCTTTCTTTCCCTCCTTCCTCTCCCTATGGTATTGAACGTCTTCTATATACGCGTATTTGGTGATGAAGCTTGGCTGTGTGTCTGCGGGCATGGGAATGCGCCGAGTCGTTCGCTCGTGCTCACGTTTTGAACCTGCGTAAAGACCTCCCCCGTCCATTCTTCCATTCAGATTCACAAGGGCCAGTGCTTGTATAATTGCGCGTTCGTTTCACATCAGGCAATGGTCGTGCAGTTGTCGCTTTCAGTACGTGAATGTAGGCGAAAGCAGCGTATTGCAAGCGATGCGTGTGGTACGACAGGAGAATTCATATGAAGCATGGAAAAGAAGACATCATTGACAAGGAGCGAGATGAGTCAGGGATGGGAAATTCATGAAGGTGAGAGCGAATGGCGTAAGAAGTAAAGAAGCGTGTAGGGTCGGTCTTTTATCGAACAGGGGACAGGAAAGCGGAAATCGTAAGTAAGGGGGAGCTGAGGAAACCCATAGGCGGAAGGCCTGTTTAAGAAGGGACAGGAATGGCGGTCGGGAAGGAAGGGTACCTTAGGCGCTCGCGTCGTGCTGAGGATAGCCCAGCGACGGTTAGCTGTCAGGCTCGCGGGTTCAGACGGAGTAGCGACGAAAGACGCACATCGTTGGTCGGGTGGCATAGAGGGTTGTGGTAGAGCGGTTCGTGTCGTGTCGTGCCGTCATCTTGTACACCCCTTCCAGGTGGGCAGGTGGGACAGGGCTGGCGCTGGAGGTATCAGAATATGCGGGAGGCCGACGCCTGTGGAAAGATGTGTGGTTTGAGCGGAAATGTGTGGGGGATGCAGACGGTGACTGCATACGCACATGGTCGTTCGCCTCGAGAGCGACAAACTGGTAATCCTTGTCGACCTGGATCGTGCGCGTCACGTTGGCGATCTCTTGGTTAAGCTTCAAGTGCAAGCAAAGGGGGTTATATTGCGGGTGGGGAGAGTGCATGACAGTCACGACGTACCATAGCAAGAACGGCGTCAAGCTCTGCAGTGGTCGTCCCAGGGTGCAAGCTCTTGAGGATGAGACAGTTTTTTGAGCGTCTGGTATGTTGCCGACTTGTCCTAATAAATGTAGAGGTTCGGGGTGGCGACAAAGGAGAGGTCGAACTTCTTGCCGGCCGCCGCGAACTGTGTCCAATGTCCATTGCCATCTCAACAGGAACGAGCCCATATGCTACATCTGAGCCTGCAAGCGCTCTTTCCGTCGAAAGCGCACAGGAGCCCCACTTCTACTGTTTTCTGCGAGTGAAGGTTCACGGAAATGACGGGACGTGCAAGTGCTCTCAACCTCTTAACGGCCGTTCAAGATAGCTTCATTTCCTTATTTGCCTATCCGCGAAGAGGACAGTATACTACACTGCGGGTGTACAGGAGTGGGATCTCCGGACCGGATGGTGCCATCCGACTGGCTCCGATAAGCCGGAGGATACCGCCGCGTTTACTCCTTTAGGAATCCCACCGAGCACTCTGGATTGAAATTGTAATAGGGATGTCAAAGGACAATGGACTGGAACAAGTCGGCTGCGTCGCTTCCCCTGGGTCTCGACTGCGCCATCCATGGCGATCAAGGCGATTGCGGACAATGACCTGCGCATCGACAACACTGAGTAAACGAGCAATATGCCGCTTTTGTGTTTAGGGTCCCAATAGTGCCCAGGACCGCGGCCAGCATCATGAGGCCGAACGCTCCTCGCCTATCAGACAGTCGAGCTTACACTCACTACCCGCCGTACTTCTTCCATTCCCAGCAAAACAAAGCACGGAAAGAGTTTTACCTCCCTCCCATCATTCGAAAACACACTCACTGCCCCCGTCAGTCATGCGTCCATTCTCCATTCTTGCGCCAGAACACCTCACCACCGCGTGCCGTCTCCCCCTCCGCTCCGTCGTTTTCCGCCCCTTCCGCCGCGCCCCTCCTAGCGCCGGCATTACGCGCCTGGAGCCGGATATGCACGCACCGGGGATTGCGCAAAATCTTTCACTTCATTTTCATAAAACCTTTACGGCGAGAGGTCGCGTGCCCGTCCGGTCGATCCCCTGCATATGAACGCGATGCGCAGCCTAATCCCCTCTCCTCGCTCTGTCCGCGTTTCTGCATCCCCACCTCCTCCCTATCCCCAACCCCACGCGCACGCAATCCGTAAGCCACAACCCACAAGCAAGCCGAGGGGACA
>JTLS01000727.1:0-14447 GCA_000826855.1 Basidioascus undulatus
ACTGACCTCGTCATTACTAGTGACGCGCTCTACCACTGAGCTAAGGAGGAAGATGGGCTTCTACTGAATAATGATTTTAATTGTGTCTTACGGGACTCTAGAAGGCCAGAAAGGTTGTTCAGAATAGGCCGAGAGTCTATGGTAAGCTAGGAGAGACGTTCGGGAGAACATTGCCCAAGAAGCTGTGTGTTTCACCAGCCCATGTAGCATCCTGTCGTTGCATTGGTCAAGTGCCAAGCTGAACCGCTCATAGGAAAGCCCTTCAGTGGGTTCCGACTCTGATTGTCTGACCACATGCTTGGGTATCATGAGATATTAAGATGTCACATACAAAGAAGAAAACGAATGCCAAATCCTTCAGCATTCCAAAGAGCATATAGGACGTGTGGTTGGGCAAGCGTTTTTTGCGCCACCTTCCGCCCTCGTCCCCAAAACAAGTGCAAAAATAGTACGAGTGGCGCGCTCTACCACTGAGCTAAAGAGGCGACCAATTGCTGCCTCTTGGCTGGATTGAACAACCGACCTCACCATTGCGCACTATAACCACTTACTTAAGCAAGCGGTGAAAGCGATTTACAGCCTAAATCTTATCTTGCGGAAACAGTACATGTCCAGGTTCGTTTGCTTCTTTACCCAAAGACTCTGAAACGAGTCTAAAAGGATCATTGTGTGTGTCTGTAAGGAAAATGAGTACTTGAATGAGGTCAGCGGGACGTAATGGATCATGACAAGACTTACATCGGACAAATCGTTCGAGAAAGTGGATTATGAAGTCCCAGTGTCTTATGTAATGATACTCGGCATCAGGAAACTTTCTTGAAGTTTCACAGAATGAAATTTACAATGGGTAGGTGAGAGTAAGCGAGGGTGAATGGATTATCGCTGCTGGGCGAGGTGGCGAGGCCGAAAAGACGTGAGAAGATGTGCAAATTTCTGCTGTCCGCGGCTCCGCACCCTCAAAGCAAGCTGCCTTGATCACAAGCGATCTGCTCTAGAATTCTAAGCGATCTAGTTGCGTCTGCGGTCCATGCAAGTCCTGCACCCTTCCGTTCATGCTGTCGTCCCCTTGGGTGGCTCGCGAACGAGCACGACCGTCCTAAACCGCCCGCCCTCTCCGATCCGGATTTCGCCCGCCTCCTCCCATCCAAAGCGCTTGTATATGGGAAGGCCCATCGGCGTAGCCTCAATGTAGGTCGGCAAGCCCTCCGCGTCCGCCTGGTCGAGGCCCCACCGCAAGATGCGCGAGCCTGCGCCGGTTCCTTGGTGCGCTGGGTCGGTCGCCAGGATCTGGAGGACTGCAAGATAGCTACATTCAACTTCATACGGCAAACGGAAAATTTGTATTGCGACTCACAGTAATGCCGCCTTCCCTTCATGATCCGCTCCTGCGACTCCTTCAGCCCCTTCTTGAACTCCTCCCACAGGGGAATGTTTGCCTCCTCCGGCCAAGGGACCGCAGGAGCGTCCGCCTTCTTCTCTTCCTCCTCTCCCTCGGGAGGCGGAACGATCCACTTCCCATACGCGACGATCTCGCCGGTGTCGTCGCGGACGGCCTTGACGATGCGCGCGCGGCGGTCGCTCGCCAGCGCTTCGCCGTGCCGCTCGGTGTGCCATGCGATCTGGACGGGCGTGGGGCCCAGCGGGAAGAGCGCGTTGAACTGCGGGTCAGATGAGAAGGCGTGTGCGTGGATGTGCGCGATGCGGGGGATGTTCGCGGGGGTTGCGAGGGAGAGGGTGAGTTGAGGTCGGGCAGAGCTAGGGGCTGTTGAGGTCGAGGACATGATGAGGGACAGTTGAAGCGCAGAGAGAGCCGGCTGTCGTTCTTTGCGGAAGACTTCAAGGAGTGAGGAGTACAGGCACAAGCCGAGAAGGTCTTCGCGTGTGGATGGCGAGCAACAACACTGAGTCACATCATTCGATCATCGCCGCCAGGACGCGCAGCCTTCCGCCGCTCAGGGCAAGCTCGTCGCTCAAACTCCAACTTGTTCAGCAAGGACATGCAGCGCTGTATCGCATAAAATGTGCATGCATAGAAAACACTTTTATAGAATTATGGACTATCACACTTGACAGTGCAGACCGTGTCCAGGAACAAGGTGCCCCATTTGATCCACCCCATCATTGGAGTCGTCCCATTGTGGTCCTACATAACCCTGTTAGAATTGACCATGCGACAGGCTATGCAAGACCTCTTTCAGAACGGAGTACCAAAAACAATGTCGAGATGCTTTAGGATTACGATGCATTGCCTATTCGCCGACTGTTTAACATATGCTCTATGTCTATTGCTTAACCTACAGGAAGTATTGAAGGCATTCAAGCGGCCTTCTCGCGCTTGACCAAAAGGTGCTCGGAGAAGTCGCCAACAGGAAGGGTAAACGGCATGTTGACGGCGGAGAAAAGCTGTGCTGCGAGGAGATCTGGAAGCACGACCCACATGTTAATGTGGGGTCGGGCGCTGAAAATGAAGGAAGTGCAGCTTACACCAACCGCCCCTGTGCAACGTAAGAGTCACAGGGTGAGCCCGACGAACCTTCAGGAATTTTAAAGAATACCTAAGCTAAGCAACTCACATGGAGCAGGCAAAGCCGATCGCACCGCCAGCCACAATCAGGTCGCTCGCGTCTTTGCCCTGGGCCAGGGCCTGAGAGAATGGCGGCGAGCAGTCAGTTTCAATCGCGAGTAAGTGTGAAATTAGGCATTCTCACGTAATACGCGCCGGCGAGAACCCATGCCTCAATCGTGATCGTCAACATGATCCAGAAGAAGACTGCCCGAGGGGACGGCTGTTCAGCCTGTGGAGCGGCTGGCTGCAGGCTCTGTGGCACTTACCGAAGTTAGTTCGCAGCGTGCAGATTGTGTAAATAAAACACATAATTCCAAAGATCATAAGCTGTGAAAGGGACCCATTCAGCCGACGGGCACATGCGGTGAGGCAGGACGAATGAGACGCACGTAGTGACCGATGCCGACGTTGTATGCGACGGTCGTTGCGCCAGCGGCGGCATCACCGAGTGCGAAAGAAGCGGCAACCCCCAAAGTTGGGTTAATTAGTGAGGCGTAAAACTGGATTGTACAAGCTTCAGCATGGACGGTGCGGAGGGCGAGAGCATGATGCGAGAGCGTGATGCGACGCACAAGCCAGAACTACAGTGAGAGTCGAGTGGGTTATTCAGACTTCCAATCCTCATCTGGTATTGTCAACGGGTACTTACTCCGCCGAAAGTTCCAATGATTACGAAGGGAAGAGTGTTGCCTGCCGGGAGGGGAGAGCGACGCTGTTAGCGAGGGCTCGTAGACTTGCGAAGTTTCCTTGTTGTGACTTACCGACGATGAACTCCATGATCGCCACGATGGTTTGGACTGAATTTGTGATCCGCTTTTATCAGACTCTGAGGAACCTGTGGACGACGTTGTGGCGCTGTGGCTACTCACCCATGCCGCCGAAGAAGATGATAGTGCCGCTGTTTGCACAGGGTCAGTCAAGCTCAGAGGTTTGAAGTATCATAGGCCGCACATATCTGAGGAAACATTCGAGGTCAGATCTCATGTGGTGTCGGAACAAGGACGAATGAATGAAATCCTCACGAGTTGTAGCAGAGGCCGGCGTCGCGCCACGCCATCCCACTATGCTGACAGGTCAGATTCAAGCGGGACGCCAAGATTAAGGAAGTCCAACAGACTGAGGTCCATAGAAAGAACAGTCAAGTTGGTGGCGAACGCCGCCATCCCCAGAGGGGTCGGGTTCGCGAGACTGCCGAAGCGGGTGTGAGCTTTCACAATTCCTTCCTCAGTGAAGAAGAACGAAACACCCACATCTTGTTCAGCCCTCCCTTGATGTAAGGGTCCCGGGGCTGGAGGTAAAGGCTCTGGAAACCAAGCGAAGATGAGTCTGCGTCCGCCTGCCGTTACGCTGGACGGTGAACGCCGCCGCTCACCTCAAACTGAGCTTGAGTGAGAGTGATCTGCGGCGCTGCTGGGTTCGTCGGCAAGGCTTCAAGACTCTGGGTGATCAGCGTGCAAAACCGTCAACGACGTCGTGGAATGCTCACCGTTGTTGATATGCGCCGTCTGGGCCTGCCCCTTCTCTGCGGCGTCGCTCATAGTAGTAGGATACAAGATTACAGGGGGTGTAGATCGTCAATAGCGTGAGTCGTGGATGATTGAGACGATGATTGTGAGCCTTCAGGTGGTGAGGGGTCGTGGATTCAGAGCAGCAGATATTCAAAAAAGCAGGGTACAGCGCCTCCTTTCCCATGCACGCTCGGACTGCTGGTTTGAGCGCGACGCACCGATCATACCCGCCGCCCAACTCTATGATGGCGTCCAATTTCAGCCCATAGTGACCATCTTGGCTCGGAAAAAGACCTCCGCATCCTGAACTAGCATTGCAAGCGACGGAAACCACGCAGCGCAAGTCCGACGCAGGCCCGAGACTATTTCGTGTGCGCAGGGTCCGTATAAAGCCGGGCAACGGTGGCTTTCCTCGTGAACCTAGTTCGTGGAGCTATTGCCCACCAGCCCGAGCAATCTGTGGCATGGGCGATAAAATTATCCGGAATGGTGTGTCCAAAGGGCTGCACGCTGCAGGCGCATTCTGAGGAAGACGAGAGGGGCTGGGAGAGGGGCGTGCGCCTGTATGCGCGCGACCTGCAGCGGCGACCTGCAGAGGTCGATGCGTACACGGGTCCAAGCGTGTACTCTGATCATCTTGGCTGCCAAGGTTCGGGGTAAGCGGGGCTGCGGGGCTGCGGGGCTGCGGGGCCCGTAGAGTCCGCCCAGCGGGCCCCCCAACCGCTCAAATTGAAGTTGACTGAAGCCAGCCAGCCCCGGCAACTGCAAGGGACCTCCGCACTACCTCCGCACCGAGGTCCATCTTGAAAGTCACGAAAAATCCAAGCGAATAACGAGTAACAGTTCAGGGTGTTTCGTACGCTGCTAACATGCTGCCTCGCTCGCTCTTCCGAAGATCCCATCTGCAGGCAGTTTGTCCAGCAGTCTAAGACGTTTCAACTCCCCGCAGCAACCTGGCCAGTGCACCGCAGAGGCGGTCAACCTATTCTGGAAGGTGCAGCAGAGTCATGGGCTAGGTTTGGGTTGCGTGCTTGCACTGCACTTGACTGCACGGCTTTGGCCCTCCTGCGTGAGCCCGGGCAGGAAAGACTGGGTGTACCTCTTTCTACTTGAGACACTGCATCTTGGAACAGGAGATGCTTTGATTGAGGTTGCGGGGCTTGTAACGTCTGCTTAGCGGCTAACGGCCCAAGCTAAAATTGGCTGAAGCCAGTCTGGCCCAACGCGCAAGGATCTCCACACCGAAGACCGGCCTGTAGCCACGAAAAATCGCAAAAAATGCAAGCACACAGTTCTGTATATTTCCTATACTCAGTCAACACTTCCGAACAAGCCCATTTGCAGGCAGGGCGTCGCGAGTCGTCGCGCAGAGAGCACTGGCGCAGTGACACTGGGAAGAGTCGCGCTTGAAGAACGTTGCCATGGCTTCCTTCGCTTTAGTATGGCATTGTTTACTTGTTCCCATTTCTTCATCAGCTCAACAATGATAAGCCACATAGCCCGAAACTACGCTGTGAGGCGCACCCGCCCCAAGCCCCAGAGAAGTCCACACTCCTGCTCCGAGCTGAGCGGTAGTTATGATTTGCGTCAGGCAGAGTGACTTGAGAATTGTGATTGATATGACTTCAAGAAGGGTATACAGTCGAATCTTTTCGCGCCCCACTGGATACCTGACCGCAGGGGTACTATGCCATGATTCCTCAGACGCAACTCCATAGGTACCAAGGTTTACCAACACGTGACGGAGTTAAGAGCTTCCTACTTTCCATTCGATTGTATCGAGAGAACGGAGGACAACTAGGAAATTCGGTCTCTTTGAGGTTCATCACCAGCTCAACAGTGCCTGGAACCACACAACGAAGCCTGAAGATGACTCTTCGACAACGGTCTTCTCCAGGAGACATGGAATAGATTTATCAGAAAGATGTTGTCTATTGATAGCCATCCAATTCTTTGTGGTGAAGATTGTTGAAGCTGAAGTGCCCGCTCCACCCCGGAGTGCCGCGGACGGCCATTGGTGAGCTTTCCGAGTTTCGCCTCCGAAACCGGACTGGGTTCAACTCGCCCCCACAACTCGCTCGAAATCGCAATCGCGCCGCTCCCCGAAAGATGGCCTCCAGGCAAGACACCCCTTCCTTGCTCCTCAACCACCACCACCACCACGCCATGAATCCGCGTTTGCTTATTTCCGGCCTGCGCCTGCAGCGACAGCGGTATCCTCTCGTTGCCTACGAATTGCATAGGGCAGCCTCAGGCTCAGCAGCAGCAGCAGCACCAGCCGCCCCCCCCGCCAGCCCAGCAGCAACAGCAGCCGAATCCCTCCCTGGCGCATTCTCCGTCGGCGCAGTCGCAGCAGTCCATGGGAGCCGCGATCCTCGCCAAGCTGGACAGCATCACGCGCGCACTCAACAACGTCGAGGGCACGGTCGCGAACCTGACGGGCCAGGTGGACGCGCTCACGGAGGACATTGGCGGGCTGCGCGGGGAGGTCGCGAGCGCGTGGGGCGAGCTCAAATCGTTGCAGAAGGAATTGAGGGGCGAGAGGGAGCCGGAGGTGCAGTTAACGGCGCAGGTGAGTGAGCGCGTTGGTGTCCTGGGAGACGCACGCGCATTTGCAGGGAATTGATCTTACCATGACCTTTCTTGCAGCAAATTGCTTTCCTCGACTCTATGAACCTCCCGCACACGGCCGAGGGCTTGACAAAGCTCCATAATCTCGCGAGCAATGTGCGTGACGCTACAGATTCTGCTTCCGACCGGCTGATCACTGAGCGCGCTTCTTTTCCCTGCAGATCATGTCCACTCTCAAGCCCCCAGCTTCAGCGACGCCCGAACCGGCACCGCCGACGCCCGCGGCCCCTCTGTTCCCGGGCCTCTCCCCCGGCGCGCTCTCTGCCTTGGCCGGCCTAGCCAACGGGAATGCGAACGCGATCCCCACCCCCTCGTCCTCCAAATTCTCCAACTCCGCCGCTCCCCAGCCGCCCTCCACGCCCGCGGGCCCATACCCCTCCGTCTTAGCTCCCTCCGCCGCGGCTCTTCCCTCTTCCCAGCCTCCTCCGCAACCCCCGCAGCCCCGCCGCTCGGTCAGCACGCCTCGCAGCGCCCCGCAGCTCTCGCGCAAGCGCAAGACGCCTCCGCCCGCCGAGCCCAACAAGGGGTCGGGACCGAACGGGGAGCTCACGAAGGAGGAGAATGAGATGAGCTATAGGCTGTGCCAGACCCACACGACGGTCGCGCAGCTCTGGGAAGAATGGACGGTCGGGATCAACGGCGGGCCTAGCGTGGAATATCTGTGAGTTCATTCTTGCACAACTGTTCTGCGCCAGTTAATGCTGATTGTTTAATCATGCAGGGAGCGCACCTGTTCGTCCGAGGCCTGTCTTGACTCGGTCGACGAATCGCTGACCGCGCAGCACAGACTCGACGAAGTGGCGCCCAACGCCCGCAACGCGGCAATACTACTACAACCGGCGCACCATCATCGAAGTGCGCTTTCTCCTGTCCTACGTCCTGCAATATTTTCCATGCCTCTTGCTAACAACCGCTGCTCGGGCTCGCTGATGTACAGGAGATCAACCGTATCGCGGACAGGCTCGACGAGTCCCTCCCGCTCGAGGAGCGCCAGCGCATGGCGGTCGAGGAGCTCGACAAGACGCGCTCGGAGGGGTTCGGCTCTCTGGATTGGCTCATCAAGCATGTACGACCTGCCTGCCTCTCCTGATCCCACACCCGGAGCTGATCCGCCGCCTTTATTTGGGAAGATCAAGGACAAGCAGTTCGAGTCCGGCGAGCGGTACATTCTTTTCTCATCTGTTGCCCTGGACGGAGTCGACTGAGCATCTTGCCTAAACAGAAAACGCAAGGTGCGGAAGAGCAAGGACGGCGAGGACGCGTCGGGAGGCGGCGCAGAAGGCGACAACGACGGTCCGTTCGCGCAGGGGCGCCATTTCACGCCGGCCGCGTTCCAGTCGACCTTCAAAACCTGATCATCAGCTCGTTCCTTTTGACCAACAAATTGTAGTATGTCATTTCGCGTTGTTTTGTACTTCTCGAGGCGTCGCTTCGGCGTGAGCTCGAGCCCTGCCAGTGGTGGCTTTTATATTCTACTTCCACACGTAATATGTTCCCAGTCCGGGGTTCTACCATTATTTGATGATCCACCTGTCAGACGGGCTTTCGAAACGGAAAATGCAGACCGGCAAAGACGCGCGGGTTTGCGTTTCTGAGGGATCGTACGTAACGCGAGGCCGTTATCGCACATTGTTGCGTAAGTAGCGCAGCTCGCAGCCCCGGCTTATCGCGACTCAATGCCCTGCTCGAGCTCTTGCCACTGCGAAGTTCGCCAAGACATCATATCTTCTCGACGCTACACCGATATCCCGGTCAAGGGCTGCCAGTAAGGCTCACCGCGTCGTCGAGCGGAGCGTTGCGATAAGCGGTGTAAAAGGCTGCTGTTGCAGGCTCAGGCTCCCGCGACTCGCCCACATTCACTCCCCGCATTCTTCCTCGTCAGCTGCGGATCTCGATACACTAATATAATCATCTACCTCATATCGGACTGGGAAACTCGGTCAACATGGTCGATTACGCTGCCGTTGCGGAGGGGTACAACGCTGGCGATGTGAGCTGCCTGCAATGTCTTCCGCCAGAATGGCTGAGGGCTGACTCGCGGTGGGTGTAGATGGCGTGGGTCATCGCTGCTACTGTCTTTTTCGGTAACTATTCTTGATCGTATTCCTAACGAGAGGTCAGAATTGATGAAAATCACGCAGGGGGATCGTTCCGGGCATTGGCGTCAGTGTTCAAGGCGTTTAAGGGAGGCGTTTTGAGGCTGACAGGAACGACCGCACCGCAGTTTCTCTATTCCGGATATACGACGCGGAAGAATGCCCTAGCTACAGTGTGGATGTCCTGCATGGTCCTGGCAGTAGTCTCAGTGCAGGTGGGTGTCTCAAACCCTGGCTCTCTCAAACGCGAGCTCATCGACCTGTGCCATCCCCACAGTGGATGCTCTTCGGTTACTCCCTGGCCTACGGCCCCGGCGACGCCTACATCGGTGACGCGACCTACTTTGGGCACAAGGGCGTGATGGAGGAGCCCGTGTACGCGATCCCCGCGATGCTGTACTCCGTATTCCAGAGCATCTTCGCGTGCGCGACCATGGCCATCGTCATGGGCGGGTGTGCAGAGAGGGCGCGCTTGACACCCTTGCCGGTGTTCATGTTCCTTTGGGCGACTATTGTCTACTGCGTGAGTACCCAGTCAACTCAGCCTCAAGCTGCGAGACCAACGACCTGACCGCCTGCCCACAGCCGATCGCGCACTGGACGTGGGCTGAGAATGGATGGTTGTACACTCTAGGGGCTTTGGACTGTATCAGCTTCTTACACCTCTCTTAGTATTTGTAAACACTGACGGTAAAGACGTTACTGTCAGTCGCCGGCGGTTCACCCGTCCACATCGCCTCTGGCGCCGCGTCGATGGCTATCTCCATGTACCTCTCGAAGCCGCTCTTCCGCTCGAAGAAGTCCGCCAAGCGCTCGCTGCGGGTTCTGGTAGACCACAAGCCTCACAATCTCCTCCAGCTTACGCTGGCATGTGTGTACGTAACGAAGGAAGTGCCTCTGGAAAGGACCGGGACTGACGCTCCTGCCGCACAGCTTCATATGGGGCGGCTGTGAGTACGCTCTGTGAATTTTTTGGCCAATTCAATTCACGTCCCTATCCTTATAGGGCTGTCGTTCGACGGGGCATCGACATTGGCTCTGAAGTCAGTAATGCCGTCTGGATTCGGTTGAGGCGCTCACTGATGCTATGATGCTCCTGCCTCCGATTAGCCTTCGCTCTGCTGTTGCTCTCACCAACACCCAATTCAGCGGGAGCATGGGGTGCGATTACTTGGTCACTCTGGGAGGTAGAATCTTTCCCATATTCCCCCGTCGATCGGCACTGAAGCCCGCACATACCTCCAGTACAAGGCCACTGGCAAATGGTCTATGGCCGCCTTCGTGTCTGGTGCCATCTCAGGGTTGGTTGCGATCACCCCCGGTTGCGGCTTTGTTGGCCTCCCTGCCTCCCTGCTTTTCGGAGCTGCTGGTGGTACTTGTGCGTGGTCCCAATCCCCGAAGTCTTCGCGTCTATCAAGGGCTGTCTAATGAGGTCTTGATCCTTCAGGCTGCTACTGGATCTCCAAATTCAAGCACACCTCGCTGGCCCGCAAGATTGGATGGTGGGCCGCTGGATGCTTCCCCTTTCCAAACCCATGGTGTCTTGACTTGTATTTTTCTGAAGGTGCGACCCCGCGGACGTGACCGGCTCGCACTGGGCAGGCCGCATCATCGGAAACTGCTTGACTGGAATGTGAGTTCACCGGCATATTCAGACCCACGACAGCGAAATCTCACACTGCGTCTTGAGCGTCCCCAGCTTCGCCCAGGCGTCTATTGCTGCCACTGACGGATCGACGGTGATCCCAGGTGGGCGAGACTGTTTCTCGAGTAGTGCAATAGCGGGACCTCATTACTTCCGGGGGTTCCTTTTTTTCTAGGTGGTTGGCTTGACTCGAACTTCAAACAAGTGCATTCGAACCGGCATGTTCACTCGGATATCCCAGCACAGCTCGCTAATCGTCTGAACCCCTGCAGCTCGGCATCCAGATCGCCGACTGCGTCTCCGTGACAGCCTACTCCTTTGTGGTCACCTACATCCTCGTCTGCCTTATCGACTGCATCCCGGGCCTCGAGGTCCTTGCGACGGACGACGACATTGTCGACGGCATCGACAAGGTTTTCAACGGCGAGAGCTTCGGCCCCGAGCAGTGGGCGGACGAGGAGGAGTACCACCCATTCCTCGGCCAAGACGCGAGGTCTGCTCGTCCGGACATTGAGTTTGGGTGGGCGGAGAGCGGGCAGAGCTCGGCGAAGGGAAAGCACGAGTCGGATTTCGAGGTAGAGGAGGTGAAGGGCTGAGGGAGTTGCCTGTTAGACCTACGGGCCGGGAAGGGACGCGAAGTTGCCCGATACTGTTGTTAGACATTCTTGTGGAAGTCTCGGATGTACTTCTTTAATTGTGGACGATTGTCACAGTCGCTGGGTTCACGCTGAGAGAACGTTGGACCGCTCTGCAGCTCCGCCTCGCCCTCGACTACAGTTTAAATTCGCCCACGAGTCCTCCAGCTCTTCTGCATCCTGGTGAGCTCGATGATGCGTCACGGTCGTTCAGCGTGAATGCAAAGCCCACGCACAACGACAACGATGGGATCATCGCGATTAGAGATCAACATCACGGGTTGTGAGTGTAGAGTTGCGAAAGAGCCAGTTCAAGATGCGCGCCGGGAGAGGCGTGAAGGTGAAAGAAGGCAAGCAAGTTCGGAGCGACAGGACGACGGCGCGCAGCGACGCTGCGGCCCGCAACAAGACTGCCTGCTGCCTCGTTCGTAATTGTGGTCTTGGTAACCTTCTTCGCAGGTGTTGCTGAAATCCCATTACGTTGTTTCAAACTATTCATTGATCTTGTTTGCCCTCATGTCTAGCGACCGCCTATCAGCCAATCGGAACCAAGCTGCCGGCAGCTGAGTCCTTGGTTCGTATCAACCAAATATCCGCCGCAAACTTCACATCATGAGAAGAAAACACCATAATCATGTGTACGGAGCCAAGTCGTGAGGTTAACGACCGAATTTTGTGAAGGCCGCAATGGTGCTCGCTAGGGCTTGCGTTATGCCATGCTCACGCAGATAGAGCGAACTTGGCCAGCATGGTAAGAATAGGGGGCATTACCTGTATGGAACGGCTGAAAAACTCACCTCGAGGGTACTACTGAATACGAAAACAGGCTGTATTTAAGCAGTGCCAGTAAGGTCTCGTAGTGAATCACGCGACCTGCAAAAAGATCGTGGCGTAAGATCTTCTCTCATACAACGGAAGTTCGGTTACATACGCTTGAGCTTCTGATCTCCCCCCGACAACCGTACATAGCGCTCCCAGCCGAACTCCTTGTATCTGTGAACACCCCTTGTTCAGTTCTGATCACAGGCCCTAGCCAAGCTTGCGCATAGGTTCGCACAGCTCCCAGCTGAATGCTCCGAGTAAGACTTGGGACAGCCCGACGACCGCAAGAATTATGACTCTCATAGCTGGGATGAGAGAACCGTATCTAGAAAGAAGCGACGAACTCGCTTGCATCATGAAGTACTGTTTGAAGGGCAGGTGTAAGTGGTACCGTGGACGCAACGAAAGCTTCGGTAACAGTGCTCGTGCCTGGATCACTGCGATGATGACGAGAAGGACGTTGAACAGGCAAGTTCCAACGCCAGGCGGGACAGCATCAGCTGAAAGTTCGGGGACACGGTGGGATCCATGACTCACGCAACTGTGCAGCTTTTCGATGTCGCAAGCACTCAACAGCGAGAACGAGATGACAAATGTGGCCAAGGTAGAAGGTGGAGAAGTGGATTAACGTTGTGCTAGTGAGAGGCACCGTTTCCGTCTGCTTTGCCGAAGAAAGAGTACCCAGGCGGGCATGCGGTCGCGTCAGAGGGTGTGGACTGGGGTTCTACCAAGGCAAGGCCACCTCAAGATAGACGACGTTCTTCACAGTCGTATAAGCCGGACCATAGATATCTACAAACAAATCATACATGCTGTACAAGGCGTGCCATCCCCGCAAGTCAGTGATAGTGCCACGGCAAGCCAGACAGCTTGGTATGACCCAGGGCGGGTTCGCTGTCATTCGGAGTCCGGGATGCGGACAATCATCCCTTCCGACTCTGATGCCGAATCTAGGGGATAAATCTTGCCTTCTAGGTGATTTTGGACGGGGTGCAGATGTGGACGTAAAACCTGTGTAAATTGGCCTCGGCGATGCGCTGCGTGCGCCGTACACCGCTGGTGCTTTTGTCGAGCTTTCGCTGTTGCCTTCTGCCCGCGCTCATCATCGCTTCCCCATTTAAGATTATTTCTGTTGCAACCTTATTGATAGAGCACACCATGGAACCTACTATCGAGTCCCTCCTCCAGCGGGAGGAGTACCAGCGCCTGAGCCCGTCCGCACTCGCGGCGCTGCTGGAATTCCATGACGCCCGACTGCACGTGGACACGCCGTGGCTTTACCCCATCAACGTTCTCGTCTACTGCACAGTTATAGTACTATCATGCCTTTCTTCCGTAACCTGATGATGAGGCTGACTGATGTGCGGCGGTCGAAGTATGCCGGCGCTCGGCTCACCCGCTGGCTCTTCGGGCGGTACTAAACGTCGTTCCGCGATATAGGGGAGGAGCACAAGAAGACTTGCGTGATGTGTGTGTTTTCCTGTTTGCATTTCCCGACTATAGCTTAAGCTTTCAAGTGAACGCTCCGCAGACATCCTCAACATAATCGCCACCACCGCCGCGCTCGACGTGCAGCTCTCCGCGTCCTCCGTGCTCGCCGAGCGGTACACCGTCCCCGTCGCGCGCTGTGAAAGTTATGATAAACACCGTCGCGACATGGTGGACGACCATCTGGAAGCGCATGCGGCGGTACACTAGCTCGAAGAGGTCTGCCGGCCTAGTCAGATTCCTTCTCCCATTCCAGGTAAGAAATGACGAAGGTCGAGGTTGTGGAGTATGAAGTTGAACGCAGCTGGTACAAGCTGGTAGTTACAGTGGCAGCACGCGTGCACCGCGGGATACAGAGGCTAGGGAGTTGTAGCTTCACAGCAAGGAAAGCCTCAGAAATATTTTGGTGGAATGTTTTATTAATATCCTGTATTAGGCCGTCTGCTCTGGAATGCGTGATGATCGTCGTTGTTACCGGCTGTTTGGCGCGCACCCTCTTCTCGATGACCCGAGATGCGCTCAGGCCAGGTGTCGTCGCCCTCCCTCTCCCACCCACTGCCATCTCATTTCTCGCTTCTCACATTTGTCAGTGCGCCGCCGGATCTGGCGCAGATATACGGCAGACCATGCCCAACGGCGACCGACCCGAGAGCCGCAGCGCCAGTGCCAGTGGGAGTGGGCAGGCGGCGGATAAGGTGCGCCTGCTGTCTGCTGGCCTTGCCCTCTTCCCCGGCAATCGAGCGGGAGGCTGATGATAAAAGGTGGATAATGGTGCATAGTTATCGGTGTCTAGTAAACCGTTGCGCGCTAAGCCTACGCGCCGGCGCAGTCTGAGGCGGCCTGTGCCGCCGAGCGAGGAGGACGACCTCGCTGAGCTGGAGGACTGGGCTTGTGTCGAGGTGCGTGTGCTTTCCAGACTGCAGAGCCATCCAATGGGGCTTAGGAATGGGTATTCTGCAGCCCCGAATCCGACACCTCACAGCGATCCACGTCCCAGTCACCTTCTACAATGTGTCCGACGGAGACGCTCCCTACCGGAACCGACCCTCTACGTTC
>JTLS01000728.1:0-14446 GCA_000826855.1 Basidioascus undulatus
AGGGGGGATCGGAGAGAGTACACGGCGATCGCTGAGCGTGAAAGGTGGCTCGCAGCGCTTTCAGAACTGATTTCGAGTTTCTGAGGCACCGCCCAGCGTCTTCCAGTGAAGATCACCAAAGATCAACCTTGAGAACCCTTCAAGGCCGACGATCTCGTCAAGACCGCCCCGGTGCCTCGCCCCCCCTTCCGACCTCCGCGGCACTCTCAGCAAGCTCGCAGACATCAGACGGCAGCTACTCACACGCTCGCAGCATCGTTCGCCTTCTTGCCCGCAGTGATAAAGCGCTGCTGCTGGGCAAGGGCGCGGGTCGCCCAAGCGCGGGCAGACGCGGGCCTGGAGAGGCCGGCGATGCGGAGGACCGGAGAGGCGGCGGCGGCGGGGGAGCGCATGGTGGTGGATCGGAGGCGAGGGAGAGTCTCTGCCTTGCCGGGGAACAGAGAGAGACGCGGGAGGAAGGCGGACGGAAGGGAAGAGAAGAGAGGAGGCGGCCAACAGATGCGAGTGGGAAGGGCAAAGGACGAATGAGTCGACGAACGGCGAAATCACAAGGGAGAAGGCAGCGCCGGTGGAGGGGGCAAATTCGAGTCAGATTCAATACAACACTTGTGAGGGAAGGCGAGTAATACACTAGTGGGAGAGATGCCCGATTATTCCGAGCCACGGCTTGCTTCGGCGTCGAGACGCAGAAGCCGCGTCCCGCCGGTGCTGGAAGGATGTTCCGTGGACAAGGGGCGGGAAGACGACCACGAGGACTTCAAGGGACCTGCTCAAACCTGCTAACGCTCAATCCTGTCTTCAATGATACCAATTTTTTGAACTATCCAAGGAAATTGTTGCTCAACTGCTCACAAACGTCCAATGTACCCACCTGTGAGCGAGCGAGACGGCCTCTCCGAAGACTGCTGAAACGCCGCGGCTTCCAGTCTTCTTCACTCCGCTATCAACAACATCTGAGAGGGTCAACTTGCTCCTCTAATTCTCCGGACCTCTTTTCTTATCTATCCTTCCAATCAAAATCCAGTGTTCATATCGACCAGGTCAGCATGCTCCTGCGGAGAATGTTGACACTGACAGCCAGCGACAGGCGGGCGCGACCTCTCAGAATTCCCACGCGCTCGAAATTTGGGCGGCGACTTTGGGCTTCGCGCTGTTTGCCCTGCATCGTCTACCCATCCGAGCTCATCCCATCTTAATTCGCATCGCACACTCACAGGCGTACGGACACCATGCCCGTGTCGATATACCGCCGCCCCGGCACGCAGCGGTTCCAGCTCGTGCACCGCTCCCAGCGCGACCCGCTCATCCACGACCCTGAGGCGGGGGCGGGCGTGTTCAAGGAGATTGAAGGGCGGGGAGAGAAGGGCAAGGGCAAGGGCAAGGAGCGGGTGCGTTGTTTTCTTTCCAGTTCTTATCCGAGGGGAAGGGAAAGAACGCTGACGATGGTGTGGGGTGGGTGACAGGCCGTCGAGAGCGGGCGGAAGAACGAGCCTGGCGAAGCGGCCAACTACGGCATCTACTTCGACGACTCGGAGTACGACTACATGCAGCACCTGCGTACCGTCGGGGAGGGCGACGAGTCGGGCGAACCGATCGACAGCGTCCTGATCCCCGCCCCCTCCACCTCTCGCCCGAAGCCGGCCCCAAGCGGGGGTTTCGCCCTGCGCGAGCGGACCTTCCAAGAGACGCTCGACGCGCAGCTGGCGATTCCTGCGGAGCTGCAGGGCCTGCAGCCAGACATGGACCCCGCGCTGCGGCAGACGCTCGAGGCGCTCGAGGACGACGCGTTCCTGATGGAGGACCCGGGATCGGACGACGGCGCGGACGACGACGAGGAGGGCGACGACTGGTTCGGGGCGCTTGTGTCCGGGGGACAGCGCGCGCTGGGGGAGGCGCTGGACTTCGGGGACGAGGAGGACGGGGGGGAGGAGGACGAGTATACGGAGGAGCAACTCGCGCGCGATGCAGCGTCGGACGACTGGCAGGCCCGCTTCAAGGCGTTTAAGGCCGCGCAGAAGCGCGCTGAGACGTCGCCGCCTGCGAGCGAGCTCCCCGAGAGCGAGCTGGACTACGCGCGCTCGGAGGGCGGAGACACGCTCGCGAGTCTGCGCAGCCGCGGGGCGTTTGGGGCGGCGCGCACGCTGCGCAAGGCCCGCAGGGCGGGCTCTGACGCGAGTGGGTACAGCATGAGCAGCTCGAGCATGTTTAGGAACGATGGCTTGCGCGGGCTGGACGACCGGTTCGATAAGGTCCGTTCTTTCATCCTTGCCAGCCTCTCCACCTCCACCCCTCCCTCTCGCATCCCCACTTTCCCATTCACTCCGGCATCCCTCGTTCCGAGCCTTATTGCTGTTGATGGGCCCGCAGATCGAGGAAGAGTACCTCGACGAGGACGAAGAAGAAGACGAGGACGAAGACGATGACGCCGCGCCCTCGCGCGAGGACTTCTCCGCGATCCTGGACGACTTCCTGGATAACTACGAAGTCCTTGGGGGGAAGATGCGCCCAAAGCTGGCGGGGCAGACGGGCGCGGAGAAGCTCGACACCTTCCGCCGGGCGATGGCCGGGCTGGACCTCCAGGACGCGGAGGAGGCCGCGGATGGGAGGGGGAAGGAGGGGGAGTGGAGACGGACCCATTCGCCTGTCTCTTGGTTCATCCATTCGGCGCAGATGTGCATGGAGATGGAGGAGTGGAGGCCTGGAGGGAGCGGTGTTAGAGGGGAGGAGAATGAGCAGCTCGCCCGCCAGACAGACTCACCCGAAATGAGCTTGTAATACACCCTCTTCTCCAGACACACCTCCCCCTCCTCCGCCCCCGCCTCAAAAGCCCTCTCCAGCCCGGCCCCGCCCCGCCCCAAGCTACCCCCCGCGCCGACAAGCATCCCCTGCGCGGCGGGGGCCTGGCTGACAAACTCCTTACTGTCGCCACGGCCGGCGGAGGCAAAGTGCTCGGCGACGCCGAAGCAGTTCTCGCGGTAGATGGCGGACCAGACGCGCTGGGCGGACTCGCCCGCGTATCCGGTGAACCGCTCGGGGTTTACTGCGAGGTCGACGTACTGCCCCGTGGGGGAGGCGTCGTCGGGGAGGAAGCAGAAGTCGGACGAGCGCGGGGCGCAGGAGGACTGGGGGGGAAGTAAGCTCCTCGCTGTCTTTGGGTAGGGCCATTGGAGAGGACGCACGACGGGGTCGGAGGAGTGCACGGAGGACACGGAGGAGAGCGCTTGGGCTCGCCATTTCTCGGGAATGTTGGACTGCAGGTACGAGGGGGGATCAGTCCAGCGGAGGAGGATGGAGATGGGGCAGCCACACTCACCTCGTCCTCGACCGTCTCGATCCCGCAATTCCGGTTCATGCACAGCCCATTCTCATACCAAAACGGACAGTCCTCAAACAGATCCACCTTCATCGCCATCCATCCCCTCGAGTCAGCCACACAGTACAGCCTCCACCCACCCGCCCACCGCAACGCACCTTGAAGTACCGAAAGAACGGCTGATCGACTAGCTCATGCAGCAGCGGATATATCCGCTCATTGACATCCTCCAGCGTCTCGTACGCGCAGCAGGCATCTTCGATCTGGCCTGAGGGCTGTCCGGGAGGAAGGCGGTCCTCAGTCAGCACGGGCGGAGGAGGCTGGTCGAGCAGACGCACACTGCAGTACCCACGCCCAGCATCCACCTGCTCGAGGACGTTCTTGACCTGCCTCGAGATAGGCTTGGAGGAGGATGGCGGGGAGGAGGAGGCGGCGGCGAGGGAGGAAGCGAGGATGGCGAGGAGTGGGGCGGGGAGGAGCATCGCGGAGGCCGCCTGCGGTCTGCGCTATGAGGATTCGAATAGTGAGTTGGGTGGGATGGAGGTGGTGTAGATTCAAGAATTATTTGATGGATTATTATAGGATTAAATGTGCATTTGGAGATGAGGTGAGGAGAAGGACACGGTCGACGTGGAACTTGGATTTGGATGCTGAGTCCGATGGAAGCAAGTGTGGGAACCGAGAGGGGACGAGAAGCCGGATGCAGGTGTGCCGGTTCGCTTGCTTTCGCTTGCCAGAAACAACACTGAAAACAAAACCGGTTTCGGCAGTCGATGCATGGTGTGCATCAACGTTTAGTTCAAGTTCCAAGTTCGTCAACGTCTCCATCTGCAAAGTCGCAGCAGCTACACTGGCAATTCGAAAGAATCCCCAGGACACCGGAACCACAAAAGACACCGAGAGGGACATGGTAAGAGGAGCAAGGCGGAGCGAAGGTGTAGGGCGGAGCGTACGGATGGAAGCCGATAGGGATCAAAGGCTGGGAGGGAGCCAGGGGAGATTGGGAGAGGACGACAGCACAAAGCCATGTTCGCGCATAAGAGAGGTGGTAGGATAGGAAATGGGGTAACAGAGACAGAGAAAACGCGAATCCCTCGGGCCACCACCCTACGTCTGCGACGGCTGCGGCGGCAGGTGATGATGGAGCTGCGAGTAGAGTTCCCGCTCCGCCCCGCGCTCCGTGACCGTCTCGCTCTCCTCGAGCCTCATCTCCTCCGCGCGCTTCCCACCTCCCGCTCCCCCTCCCGCAGCCCCACTCCCAGTCCCACCCCCCGCTCCACTACCAGGGCTGGCCGGCGCCGACGGCGACAAGCTGACTGCCGACGAGCCCGCCCCGCCATCGACCGCCAGGCTCCCCAGCCGCGCCTCCAGGCCCTTCCCCAGGAAGTCGACCATGCTCGGCGAGGGCGAGTGCGAGTGCGCGTGCGGCGGGGCGAGGGGCGAGTGTGCGCTCTGCGGGGGGGGCGGGTTCTGGATCGCCAGGTTGAGGGGGAGCGCCGAGGTGGGGCGCTCGGCGATCACGTCCCCGTAGGAGAGGAACGAGATCCGGCGCGAGGAGGTTGATGACTTGTCATCCCGCGAGGGAGAGTGCGCGTGCGCGTGACGCGGGACGGGCGAGAGTGCCGGAGGGGGGAGCGGGGCGTCTGCGAGCGGTGGTGGGGAGCCGGAGGAGGACGTCGGCGGGGAGAGGGGGAGGAAGCCGCTTGTGATGCCGAGGGTCGAGGGCGGGGCCGCCGCCCCTCCCACAAGGGAGACAGGCGAGAGCGGCACGCCCGGCGGGGGCGGGCTGGGCGTGAAAGCGCGCGCGGAGAGCGCAGGCGAGCGGGACGAGTCGGCGAAGGACCCTGTAGGCGAGGTGCTCCGCCCCAGCGCGCTCATGCTCCTGCCCCACTCGGGCGCGTACGGCTGCGGGGCGGTCTGGAGCACCTCGACGCCTGAGCCGGACTCGTCAAACGCCAGCGCTTCGGCGGCGCCGTCCAAGACGGGCGCCGTGCCCAGGTCGGTCGCTTCGCGCGCGCCTAGGAAGCCGGAGTGGATTGCGTGCGTGGGCTCGATATCTGGCAACGTGAAGGGGTTGTTAGATGTTTTTTCATAAACAATGGCAGAAAGAAGGCAGGAAGAACACCCACCCCTCTCAAAGATACTCGCCGCCGAGCTCGAGCGGATCGAGCTCGTCGGGCTAGGCGGTCCAGTCGGCCCGGGAGACGTAGGGAGGAGGAGCTTGGACGGCCGGTGGAACGGCGAATTAGGCCTGCTCCGGCTCTGTGCGCGGCTGGAGGGGCGCGATTGCGAGTTGGGCGAGCGCGAGCGCGGCGGCTCCGGAGAGGCGGGGGTGGGTTGTGCTGGGGATGACGAGGCGGAGGATTGGGGCGGCGGGAAGAGGTGCGTCGGTTTAGGCTGGGGATGGGGGGAGGAGGAGGAGGAGGCAGGGGGGAAGGGCGGCGAGATGGGCAAGGAAGCGGGGGATTCTGTTGCAGCGGGATTGGCTGGTGAGAACGGGAAGGCGTCAGCATCGAATCCTGAGACTGATCTCGTACTCAACCCCATGGTTTCTGAATCTCCCAGCCACATCCATCGAGCTCACGACACTGACCCGGACTGGCACCCCCCGCAAGCAAGCTGCTCGCCCCGCTCGAAGAGCCGCTCGTCTGCGCCGAGCTCGTCATCCTCGTCGTTGTCGCCGTCGTCCTCGTTGTCGTCTGCTGATATTATCGATTACGAAATATGTTGTGGCGCGAGAGTAAGGTCGAGTAGTCGAGTGTCGAGGATTAGATGGTCGTAAGAGCAAGAGAGGGCGAGTGGGAGGGCGCAAGGGGTTCGGGTTCGGCCCACACGCGTCACGCTCAAGAGGCCCGACAGGCCGAATGCGGGGCAGGGCTCAGCCCGCTAACTCGTATGGTATTTATGGTACTAGTACTGCACCAACGCACCGTTGTTGGGAAAGACGAGGGATAAGGGTTTCATATCACATTTTTCTGCGGTATAGACGAAATGCGATATGAAGGAGAAAGGGGCGGAGGACCGAAGGGGCCTGCGCTCGCACGGCACAGCTTTGGGAGGCGAGAGAGCATTGTGCCACAGGGGTTTGCGCCCAAACCGCACAGGAGCATATTTTCCATCTGAAGATAGCGGATCCGGTGGCAGAGATGTGCGCGGGCTGGTTGTAGATGCGAGCGCAACATGGAGGCTGGGCAAATTGTGTGACTAGCTGGCAACAGAGCAGGTTTCGCCCGCCTTAAGCATTTGCGCTTTCGCATTAATTTACAGGTATCGCTTCTCTCGTGACTGGAGGAGGAGGAGCACCACCAAGGGCGAGAGATCCACGCCGGCCGCGGTGTGTGTACAAGTAGACTGCACTGGCTGAGCAGGCGTGTGGTGAGATGGGAGACGAACGTTTAAGCTGCGGCCTGCCTGGTAGATTGGAGGGCCCTGTGGATGGACATTGCGGTTCAGGCATTGAAAGTAGGTTGTGAAGTGGTATGCCGGGCACACGCTTCTCAGCTCAGCGAGTCGGCAGTGACTTTCATCTGCAACACCCCCTCAGCGCTTGTCGCCATATCTGCTAGCAACGTTTCACACTTCCAACCTTTTACATTTCAACTACCAAGTACATTTATTTTAGTTTTGTAAACGTGTGTTCAACAGCAGAGGAAACAGATACGCAATTGCACCGTGGCATTGCTGCCAGTGCGTGCTTCCAGCGGCTGCAGTGTGGTTGGTAGGACATTCAGCACACCGGTCGCTCTCCCAGGCATCTATGCCTTAGTTATTTACTTGCCCGTGTGTTGACCAACAGTTCGCCCGCTAACCAAGCTGCGGGAGTGGTTGGCATCAAGACATGATCCGCCGGATGTCCAGTCATCCCAATAGTATACTCAGGTGGAAGCAAACAGACTATCTCGATGAACGTGGTGCATACGTCGTGGTGCGGTGCACAACGGAGATACGGGGAGGACAGGCTGTGAGTACGGTGCCATGCAGCTGCTTGCCGAGCGCGAGAGGAACCGCTGAACGGCAGTTCAAAGTGGGAGGGCCTTCCTGAAGCACACTCAATACCTTGTGATGTGACCGACTTTCTGTCTGTGGACCCGAACGGCATTTTCCAGACTAGTCAGAGGCTCCTTGCTTGGCTTCAGCTGTCAAGGCCGCCTAATTTTCCCAGAAGAGCCTCAGGACCAGCTCTTCAAACCCATGTATGAGGCCTTATCCACATCAGGTCATTGCACAGACCACCCGGAGGACTGTCCAGCTGCAAGCTGGCCTACGGAAGCCCTCATCAGCCACCTGCTGCTACTCTACACCCCTTTTCCTCGACCGGCCCATGGATACACTCTATAATCACGCAACAACACATTCTGTCGGACTGGCATCCGATAACGCTCGACTGGCCCATGAGATCCGAACCGGGTATACGATGTGTTTGCGGAACGGCCTGAGGCAAGTGGGTTCTGGCTCGCTCACTCAGCGATCGGCGCTCTCAAATTCCACATCCCATGTTCAGTCCAGCCACTACGGTCCAAGCATCCCTAACAGCCCTGTCATTCAACGCAAAACCAGTCACAAAGTATCAGCCCGTCCCCACCCAACTGAGCCACCCTTGCAATCTGCACCGAACGCGGCCTCACGAGCTCATGGAGTACCGCCTCTTCCCGCCCGTGGGCCTCTGCGTGAAGGCAGCCCCGCCCTGCGCACAAATGGCATCGACAGTGCTCGAACCCTCATCGACACGAGCCGCGGGCTCGTTGAGAGCGCTCTGGTAGAGCTCGACAGCAGGCGTGATGGTAGCGACAGTCGCTGCGAGGATCTTGACGGCCGTGTCGAGGCGCTCGACTTCAGTCGCGGTGTTGTTGACGGTTTTCGAGAGGGTCTGGACAGAGTTGGCGAGAGCGTCGATGGTAGTTTCAATGTCGCCGAGAGTACTCTGGAGTTCGAGCGCGGCAGTCGCATCGGTCGACACGGCACCCTCGAGGCGGCCGACGGTAGTCCGTAGCGCGCTGACGGCCTTCTCGACAATACCGATAGGCTCCTGGAGGGTGTCAACAGTCCCCTTGGCATTGTCGGTCGCGGTCCCGATCTCTTCAACGGTAGTCTGGGTTGCAGTGAGCGACTCCCTGAGCGTGTCGGCAGAAGGCAGGTCGGGGTCAGAGCGCAGGAGGGATCCCCTCGCTGTTGGTTCTTCAGCCCAGAGGCTAGGCCTCTCAGCTCCATGTTGCGCTTGTCATCGACCCAAAAGATCCGCTTTGCGTAGTGATCGAAGTCCGCGAGGGTCAGCGGCACAGCCGTGGCCTTCTGGATAGCCCGGAGAACGAGCAGCGCGATGACGAGGAGGGACGCGAAGGGGAGACAGATGGACGCTCCGAGGGCTTTGTTCAACGCCACCCAGGCAAGAGCGAGAAGGATGAGTACGGCAGGCCTGTTTTGGATGCACCAGGGTCAGAAACTGAGCTATGACGGTAGTGAGTTCGCGGAGAAGGATAGACCGCACGGGAGAATGAGCTCCCGAGCCCAACGAAGACCGTGCTCCCACGTTACAGGCATCCTTTCAAGCGGCGCTCAGGTGCGATCGAAGAAAGGGAGCTTGGAGAGTATAGCTAACGAATGTAGCGGGCGGCGGCGGCGAGAGGGGCGGAAGATTGGAGTCAAAGGGTCAAGTGGGGGGTCGACGTCCGTGTGCTTTAGTACGCGGACAACGTGCTGAATTCGAAGATCTGTCACGTGTTCTGATGTGTGGCTCACAGCCACTTCGCTTCACTTCTGCCTGCTATGTAACTCTTCGTCCAATTATGTGGAGTCATGGGTCTGGGCAGATAATACTGTGGGCTACGTTCGGCAGCAGCAACGCGGACACCAGAGAACGCGACAGCCGCTTTAACCCACGCCCTTCCGTAAGAGCTCCCTGTCTCTGCAGGTCGTTGCACTACGGCGGCTTTCCCGACCGCTGGCGACTTGCTCCGAAGTGCCAGGGGTGTCGCTAAACTTGTGAAGGTGTTGATGTGCGGGCTGCGTCGTGTGTTTATTCCGAGATGCAACTTCTGCTTTGGATTCAGATTCAGCTGTCTCAATACCCATCAAGCTGGCTTAATAATCCAGGCTCAAAGCTTTGCTGGGGTTGACTTCGATGGGACACGCTTACGCGATAAATGTTCCACCGCAGCGATCCAGCAATTCGTTAAATGGACAAGCGTATGTAACTCAAGGCATATGGCTGTGGGTCTGAATCACTGTTTGAGAGTGTCCTCGAAGCCGACCATGCAGCTGTGGCCACTCGCCGTTCCGCCGAGTCGCAGCCACGGACACCGACGATCCACGTCTGCGCGTCCCTCTCACCCCGTCCACTGAGACGCATTTTCTGTGCGATTAAGAACGGGTATTAGCAACTTTCGTCCACCCTTGCCGATAGATACTTACACGCATTCTTTGCAGACCGCTGCTGAGAGCCCCGGGCGTGCATGGCAACCTGACCTGTGAGGCCGCAAACTGCTGTCACAGACCGCTCCGATGGAGTACGGAAGCTCAGTTTCCATGATATTTTTCCGTCTTGTGAAAGCAGTGCGGGAGGGCAGTTGGTTGTGTACAAGAGGTGTGGCAGCCTCAGAGACGTGCTCATGCTTCTGCACCGTCCCTGCATGCAGCACAGGAAAAGAGTGCCATCCAGGTGTTTCGCTGCCCCCCCTTACACTCTGCGCAATCACCCTCGCAGTTCCATCCTCTCGAGAGGCTCACATTTGTCAGAGCCCGCTAAAAATCTTCACTGTATTGCGAGCGTGCCAGCCACCTCGGCCCTCAGCGATAGCGCACCCTGACTGCACGTGAAGTTGCGTCATAGATGACGTTCTTTCGCCTCTTCCTTGTCCTCGTTGCTCGTTCGCCTGCTCCAGCCTTCCCTCGCTCCTTCTTGCCCTCTCCCAATCCACGACATCTTCTCTTTCCCGCATACGACATACCCAAAGCAGTCTCACACACACACCAGAACAATAAACGAAATCGCAATGGCCAGCACATACCCCGCCGCTGATACGGTCCACGTCCCCCTCGTCGACAACGAGCGCACGCCTGCCAACACCCTCGTCGGCGCGGGCAGCACCTCCCCGGCCGTGTCGACGCCTGCGAACGAGTGGGCAAAGGACGTCTCTTGTACGTTTATTCGTTACATAGGGCATGGTTTGTTAGCCGCTGATCGATGGCGACCGCTGGGCCCACAGCCGCACTCGGTCTGAACGACTCCACGTCCTCGACGACGGTCTCTGCACCTCCGACCTCCTCCACCGCCGTCCCGCCCGCGCCTTACGCTTCGGGCCCATCCACCACCTCCCCAGCGGGCGTCTCTTCGGGCTCCTCCGCGCCCATCCAGACCACGAGCAACACCATCCCCTCCGCGATCCACCCGTCCGCGTCCGCATCCCAGCCCAACTCCGGCGCGGGCTCCTCCGCCCCATCCGTCGCCATTGCCCCCGGACGCGCAGTCCAGGTCCCCCCCGAGGCGGCTGCCCAGCATGGCGCCAGGGCGGCCGCTACTCTGCCCGTCGAGACGCCCGGCGCGAGCGGTATGCCGGGGGCGTGGCTGCCAGGCAACGACCGTGCGTTTCTTCCTCCTCTCAAACCCAAGCCCTTCCTCCTTCTGACCCGTATCCTCTTTGATATACAGAGCCCACCGCGCAAGCCGCAGACAACGCCCTCAATACGGGCGCGTCCGCGTTGAACAGCGCCAAGGAGACGATCGCCGATGCGGCTGCGGCGGCGTATGAGAAGACTGGGCTGCAGGGCAAGGTGGACGAGACTGCGCGGCAGACGGACGAGGCTGTACGGGACGAGAACGTGCGTGCGTTGGACGAGATCGGTGGGTCCCCTTTTTCGCACTCTCTTTCCGTCTTCCTTTCCTTCTTGCAGGAGATGCTTAGGCGTGGCTTGTTCAACAGCCGAGGGCACCCTCCCGGACAACACGACCAAGGACGGCCTCCCCGCGCTCAACAAGCTCGACCTGGGGTCCAACTCGCGCCCGGGCGACCCAATCCGCGGGCTCGCCGAGTCGGACCAAGTGCCGAGCAAGGCGACCTCCGACTACCCCGCCGCGGCAGGGGAGAAGTCGAGCGAGTACACCTCTGCGGCGGCGGCCACCCTCGCGGGCGCAGGCGCGGCCGTCGCGGGCGCAGCGTACGCCGCGAAGGACAAGATCCTCGGCACCACCACCACCACCGCCAAGCAAGCGACGCCGGAAGCGACGTCCTCCCTCCCGCCCGCGGCCCCCGCTGCCAACCCCACGTCCCTCCCCGCGGGTGCGGCGCCCGACCTCGAGGCGCTGAGCTCATCCGACCCGACCGCCGTCCCCCGCCCGCCGACGAAGGTCTCCCACGACGCGCAGCCCGCGCAGGGGAGCTCGACCGTCCAGACCCTCTACGGCGCTGGCGGTGTCCCCACCGTCCCGCCCGTCCCCTCCGGCCCGCCCGCCACGTCGTCCCTCTCCAGCGCGGACTCCGCGCTCAAGGACGACAAGACCACTGGCACAGGCACAGCGACCGTTGCGTCGTCCGCGACGGGGCATGGGATCCCCGCACCCTTGTCCGACGCGCCGATCCGCTCGCAGAAGGACGAGGCGTTCCGCGCCGGCCAGATTGCCTCCGCGCGCGCGGCGGAGCAGGAGAAGGTGGGCGAGATAGTCCACGAGCCGCTGCCTGGACGTGAGGAGAAGGAAGCCAAGGTCGCTGGCGGTGGGTATGGGCACGCGCGCAGCGACAGTGCGAGTCTCGCGAGTGGGAGTGGGAAGGTCGGGTTCGGGAAGAAGTTCAAGGGGGAGATGAAGGTCGTTATGGGCAAGTTGACGCATAATGTGGGGAAGGTGCGTTTTCGTTTTCTTTGTTGAAGGTGAAGGGGGAAAAGACGCTGATTGAGGCTGTGTTGGTTGTAGGTCGAGCAGGGCCGCAGCCTGAAAGAGACGGGGCACGTCTAAACGACCTGCTACTTGCGCCCTTTTTCTCCTTCTCTTCCTTCCCTTTTTCTCCCTTAATCTTCCCTCTGATGACTGTAAGCTACGGAACACGTTCCGCTCGACCACCATGTTACCTCATCCCCCCATCCTTTCCGATTCTCAAGAACACCACACACACACGGACGTTGGATTGGGAGGTGGACCTGTAGTTTTGAGACGCTTTGTTACGACGAGTTATGATACGAAACTGGCTGTGATTTATAATACTCGCTGGATGCTGGGCATCGTGCCGCGATCTAAGAAAGAAGGCTGAAACAACTGGGGGAAAGAGCACAGGACGGAAGCTGACATTTCTGCTCTGTGTAAAATAGTTTCGAGGTACTTTGGCTGTAGTATATTTAGGTAAGCCTTCTAGGGTGCGCCATCCGTCCACGGTTTAAGTCGCACTGCGCGCCTCGCGAAGTCGCCCAGCTGATCACACGTACATTGTGCAAGTTTTGGGATTTACTTTTTTCAATGGTTTCTGATAATGTAGAATTTCGATATAAGGATTGAATACATGTATTTAAAAGTACTGCAGCAGTTGCAGTTGCCCAACACCCACTGGGCGGTGCACTTCAAGTGCACTTACCTTACCCTAGACACGTGAATGCCCTGTAATCGAAGAAGATTGATCGCTGTATAGAAGCGGCTAATGACATGAATAAACAGTCGGCCTTCGAGGGAACCTGATGGTCAATCATTCAACACCAAGCCCAGCCTGCAGTCCAGAGCGTGCATGGTGCACCGCTGCCTGTCACAACCTCACCTCTGTGCCTTGCGCAAGATGGATCAAACCAGGCTGAAGGCAGGAGCATATGAGCGTTTACTTTTTGATATCTTACTCGTCAGGTACCCAGGCACCTCACCAGCAGTACTCGTGCAACAGCCGAAGCAGCAGCCAGATCTTGACCAGGGGCAGCACCTCGTCAAGATCACCACCCTGCGTTTCTATATTGCTCCCACTAGATTGGTTCGAGCCTAAAGATACAGCCAATTAATTGTCTAAAACAGCTCAGTACACTATGGAACTACCTTACTAGCAGGCAGAACAATCTTCCCAAAGCAAGCCCAGCCTCCAGCCATTCTCGAGCACTGTTCCTTTACCAATCAGGTCTGGACATTTGAGGAATGTTGGAGGCGCAGTCTGGAATCAGGGTACAAAATTGGCATTTTGTAAGGGAACAGGAGTTCTAGAGCATGAGGTCAACAAGGAGCTGGCTGTCAAAGCGCTGGCTGTGATCGCTCGCGTTTATGGCATCATCGACGGCCCCGGCTTGCCCATGTCGACTCCACGCCTCACCGCTCTCGGATGTCAATATCGGGCACGCCAGCTCCAGCGTGGCATGGATCGCCAGCACCTCCTCTGCGACTGTCCCCACCAAAGAGGGCTGGTATGTCGACTCTGGAGCATCACACATGATGTCAGGCGACTGTTCCCTCTTTGTCTCACTCCGCTCCATCCAGCCTGAGCCAATCAGCCTTGCCGAGAAGGGCTCCGTCATTTACGCGACCACTGTCAGGAGCATCATCATCCCCGTCATTGCCGACTGTGGCCAGGCAAGCACCATCCTTCTCTGCAATGTCCTATACGGCCTGCACATTGGGATCAACCTCCTCTCCATCTTGCGCCTCAACTGCCTCGGCTTCCGGAGCGTCTTCTCTGATGACAGCGTCACCTTCCATGCCAAGGATGGCCGCATCGTTGCTCGCGCCTGCCTCTAAGGCAGCCTCTTTCATAACGCCCAGCCAGCCAGTCCTATCGCTGTCATGGGTGTGCACACTGCCGCCTTCCTCGCCGCTCCACCAGCACGCATGCTCACCCTCTGGTTTGTCGCCTTGGACATCTGAACCCTCAGGCGCTTAAGCAGCTTGCCAGCAGTGGTCACATCCTTGGGCTGACATCCAGAAGGGGGAGGGGATGTGCATATGTGAGGATGCATAAACTTCCATATCCCATCTCGGCCTCACACGCATCGCATGTGCTTGGACTTGTTCACTCATATCGATATGCACACCATTCAATTCTTTCTTGTTTGACACTTAACACACTTAGCCTTGACTCCGCCCTTCCCTCTGTCCATTGCTGTTCATTCAAGTTCAGGTTGCATGTGACTTCCATCATTGTTCTCTTTGACAGCTTCTCCGCACAAAACACCCCACACCGTTGT